>JBBPUC010000011.1:0-154939 GCA_038094375.1 Tubosaeta aff. heterosetosa
TGATGGAGTGATTGTTATTCCATGGCGGACAGCAAGCCATGTGCATGCCTCATCAAGGAAAAGGTCCGAGTCTTCCACATAGAGGTTCTCGAGAGCCGTCAGAGCGGCCCTTGTAAGCAACCGTGTGCGCCCAACAAGGGGAGAAATTGGTCGGTCGGCAGTGCCAAGGTCTTCAAAGAGTTTGCGCCAGCGATAGCAGCTGCGCTTGGAAACCTGAAGTATCTCGCATATATCTTCAACCTGCCAGCCATGGCCCCAGAGATCTAAAGCACGATCCTTCAGATCATCGGTGATCTTCCGGTTGCCCATTGCGAACGTCGTCGTAGTCGTCGTCTGATGAGGATTTCCTTTTTCGGGCTGTGGGTCACACAAAAAAAAAATCGCGGTTTGCCATTAGTTTCGCACAGCGCTGTAAGACAATTTAACAACAAAGTTTCATAGGAAGCTGACAACAAGTACAATTCGTATGGTGGTCACTTCAAGGGTAAACGATGTTTTGCTAACATATGCGACATGCTAATCCTTTTTTTGATTGCTAAAGGATGCATGAATCCATGATTGATCGCTGTTCGCGGACATCAATCCTTGGAGCCGGAATATGTTTCAGAAAGCTCATCTTGTAGAGATTGTTGGCGCTGTCACATGTCAGGCCTTCAGGTGCCATGTCCAAGATCGGCGATAAAACCAGATGCACCTTCGATCACAAAACTGAGGGCGTACGACGTGGGACAAGAATAAGCCATTGCGTTCAGGATTCTTGAAACAAGACATATGCTTGGCGTTCCTGCACGAAAAAACGAAAGAAGCTCACTACCACCCCTACTACTCACCCGCTGAGGAGAGGTTGAGCTAGAAATTTAGTGCAATAGTGGTTGTCAGTGTTGTGACACTGACAGTACTTGTTGCCGTCATTGTTTACGAGGATCAGGTCGAACCCTGTTTCAGAAGTGCTAGCAGCAGGAGGTGCCTTTTGAGGGCGAAGATTTTGTTCACATTTACGATCTGCAACCGAAGTGACATGCGGAATACCTTGCTCTGCAAGGTAATGATCACTGTCGGAAAGGTGAAATTGCTGGCTCTTTCCCTTCTGCCGATGTCGTTTGTGGAATATCCAACGTATATCCAGGACGACTGCAATCAATACCAACCTTTTGCTCCCGCTCCTGCAGGTCCGAGTTAGCAGCTATTGTAACCGTCTCAGGTGCCATATTTCGACCACAGTATCCGAGATGATGGTGATAAATACCGGCCCTCGCCTCCGCTTTTAGTATAGCCTCTCCTTTACTTCAGTCAACTCGCAGGTACTGGCTAGTGAGTCTATGCGGTTATTCATTATCATGATGTGTTCACAACTATTCTCCGTCAGCCTTTTATCTATTCTCCAATTACCGTTAGCTGGCTTTCAACGGTCTTTGTTCATTCAGTCGATTACAACCAGTTCACAAAATGCGTTGCCATTCTGTACTCTCCTTAGCTCTTGTCATTGGCGCTGCAGTTTCAGTCATGTCCATGCCCGCACCTGCTCAAATTGGGGGGAACGTCCAAAACTTCCCCTCTCAAAATGGGGAGAGCACTATTTCTCCTCGTGACTCGGGTCCTGAGTAGGTACCAATTCGATGGTCGTCGATGAATTCTAACCGAGCACAGGGGGAACGAGGTTGGCGGGCTAATACATATGGTCGAGGAGTCAAATAACCTGAGGTTATCTCGGAGGTGGAACCCTTTTAAAGCCTTCTTCAAAGCAGATATGGACTGGGCATCAGGACAGTACTGAGGCTCCATATAGCTCTAGCTTGCCGATTCAGTGAGAGGTTAAGGAGCTAAATGGCCTGATGTTATCTCGTGTAAACCCTTTACAGAGCAGACAGACTGGGCATCAGGAGGACAGATGAATTAAATTTTCTGTGTATTCAAGCTGTAATACAAATGGCGGTGAATGTAAAAGCGAATCTCACTTACCAACGGGAAGAATGTTTCATCATCTTGGTACCAGAATCTTTATGCCGTTAAGCAGGAATGTGCGTGTAACGCAGACCATTGTCTCGTGGCGTAGGGTGTCCAGAACGGCTACCATAAATACTAGCTCTTTGATCCCGCTTCCGTAGCCTCCCTCTTTCCTTTGATCGGCTCACAGGTACTGGCTGGCAAGTCTGCGCACCTGTTTATCATAATCCTTCGCACTGAGCTCTTTATCAGCCCAACCACTGTCAGCTAGCCGTTAGTAACGACCCTCATTTATCGCTGCTGCTGCTGCTGCTCCAGTCCTATCCATGCCCGCCCCCGCTCGAATTGAGAGGAACTTCCAACATAACCTTTCTCAATGTGGATTAGGCGAGAACAACGTTTTCCCTTACAGGCCCCACGTATTCGGCAGGAAATTGCGTATTGGGATAGTACCCCCGCCATGAGACACTGATTGATGCACCTTTTGGGACATGACAGCTAGCCACCCCGGACGAAAACGAAGAGGTTTACCATCATTGATGTCCTCGGTTCCTCGAAGGACCCGCAAATTTGAGTCGGACTAGCAGGTGGACCAGGGAGAGCAAGCGCATTGAGGGACTTGACGAACGTCGTAAGTGATCTCGTATGGGTTTGAATGCTTGAACGCCGCCTGTATAAATTCATGCGTGTCGTCGCAAAGTGCCAGGGCACATCGAAGGTAGCCAATGTTTGGATTTTACAACCGTTCTAACGGCCATGTCGACAAGGAAGAGGTTTCAGACAAGCGTAATGGCATGGTTAGATCTACGTGGGCTCGGAGAGAACCGTGAATGGAGAACTACTCCCTTGCGAACAATAGACCTACTGCGCTTGAGGCGAACAAATTTGAACGGTGTAAGGTTTAGACTGAGACAACTGAAGGTTCGGCATTTCCCAGTTGTGTACTGAATGGCACTCGTCACGATCTCTGGGTATCCGTGCGCAGGCAAGTCCAGACGGGCAACGCAGATTAAAGACCACCTCGAAAAGCGCCTCGCAGACCCCTCGTATTCTGGTCCATCGCTCAGCGTGACGGTCATCTCCGACGACACGCTCAACATCCTTCGTACAGCCTATGATGGTAAGCCATGCGCTACGGGGTGGTTTGTCGACTCAGTCATACAAAGACAGTCGATCGGAAAAGCCAGCCCGCGGTGCGCTGTTCACGGCTCTTCAGCGACATTTAGGCAGCGATCGCATCGTCATCATTGATTCTCTCAACTACATCAAGGGATTCCGGTATCAGATGTACTGCGCAGCCAGAGAAGCCAAGGTCCGTGTCTGTACGGTGCGTGCCAGCATTCCTTGCTGCCTACGTTGTCTAAACGGGCATAAAGTAGGTCTATGTGATTGCACCACCTGAAACGTGCCGCGAACGGAACGCCTTGCGGGATGGCGGGCAGTCGTACACCCTCGAAACGTGCGCTCTCGCCACTTGATTGCTGGTCGCACGCTTGACCTGCTGGTTTCATGTAGTCTGGATAACCTCATCCAACGGTACGAAGAGCCGTCGTCGATGGTTCGATGGGACTCGCCATTGTTTACCGTGCCCTGGACGGACCCTGATGTACCCGCTGATGGTATCTGGCGCGCAGTCACGCAGGGCGACGTCAAGCCCCCAAACACAGGAACTCAAGCGGTGCGTATTTCTCTGCTCACTCACCACACCCTAACGTGATATCTTGTTTATCGTGGTACGCAATACAGACTACCAAGGCACCGACAGACGCGCTGCATGCGCTGGAAAGTACCACCACCGCGCTTGTGGCTGCCATTGTTGCCGCACAGTCAGCCTCGTCGCTCCCCGGAGGCATACTCTCACTAGACATCCCCTCATCCACGTCCGCGTCTACGCCCTCGCCCAAGCTTCGTGTCACCCTTCCGCCGCGCCATTTGACCCTTTCCGAACTCCAGCGTTTCAAACGGCAATTCGTCGCGATTCACAAACGCGCTGTCACACTCGGGACGACAGAGAAAGGCGCAGTCGATTGGAGCGAGGAGAGTGTGGCACGCAAATTCGGGGCGTATCTGGAGGAGAGCGTCAAACCTTGAATGTACGTTGAATACGTATTATATTGTATCTGAACTGGTAGCCCACCTGGGCGAGGGGTGCTTTAGAGAGCGGAAACATGGTATCTCGTCGTGCAGACCGACTACTCTAAGCCAAACCTACACCGAGACCGGGGTGAACCCGATGAGTCCCAGGGCGCGGAGGTAGCACGGCCCTCGGCTTGCAAGCACACGCATTCGACTTTGCATGCTGACACGGGCTTGAGAACAGACTTCAATGTTGTCTCGTGACGTGAATACAGCCATTCGTGGATCCTGACACATGAAACAGTACGTTTTCCTCAGCACCTTTATGCTCGCTCTCGGGCTGCTTCAAGGAGGGCTCTAAACAGGACAGTGATATGAAGTCGTCCATTTGACGCTCATACTTCGCACACAAAACCACGATCAAAACACAACTTTCACACACATGTCCTCAAAGATAAATGCCAGGAAGTACTTGTAGCAAAGTACTCATTGCAGCTTGGCTTGACAATCATGACACATCAAACTTTAGTGAATTATATGTATTGTTTCAAGTGCCGGCCGTACAAGAGTGCGTCGCAGATGACGCGGCTGCATGCCAGCGCCTGTACGTAATATTATCTGACATTCAGATTCCAAACATTCTGGAACTTTGTCTACGATCCAGCATGGGGGTCTCCGGTGGAATAACAGTTGATCCTAACATGCTCACTACCAGGTCAGCTATACTTTAACCCGGCTGGGAACCATCAATTTTACGTATGATCATTCTGGTTCAGAATCCATCTAATTTTCAAGCGCGTCACGGCTGAGGCACCGGTAAGTGAGAAATTCCGGCGATGAGAGAACCTGATCAGCCAATTTCAGTGGACGCGCGTTCGGTTGGCGTGTAACGCAATAATGGATGACAAGACGCACCCACAGATTGGCTATACGCTGGTATAAAGCCTCTGTGCACCGTCGAGAGAAATATCCAACACTTTCGCCTTCACTGATACTCATTCACGCTCACAATCAATACCTCAACGTCAACAATGTCGCTATTTGTACCGGTGGCGAAACCCGCTTCACGTCTTGCACGATATCGTACCCTATCGCCCAATGCATCGATCCATGTCTCCCCGCTCCAGCTCGGTGCCATGAGTATCGGGGACAAATGGGCCGAGTTTGGCATGGGAGGAATGAACAAGGAGTCCTCGTTCCGATTGTTAGATGCCTACTACGAAGCGGGCGGTAACTTTATCGATACCGCCAATAACTAGTGAGTGTTCCATGACGGCTTTGGTACTCATCGCCAACATCCCGTTTCAGCCAAAATCAGAGCTCAGAAGAGTTTATCGGCGAATGGGCCGAGCAGCGAGGCATCAGAGATCAGCTCGTCATTGCTACCAAAGTCTGTGATCTCCGTTTCTCTGTCGGCGCCTTACTGATCAGATTCCCAAGTATTCCACAAATTATGTCACCGCAGAGACAGGCATCAAGCAAAAGGTGCTCTATGCGGGAAACAACCGCAAATCAATGCACATCAGTGTGGAGGCCAGTTTGAAGAAGTTGAGAACGTCTTATATTGACATTCTCTACGTTCACTGGTGGGACTGGGAAACTTCCATTGAGGAGATAATGAATGGACTGCACACGCTCGTCCAACAAGGCAAAGTGCTCTACCTAGTTGGTGGCGGTTTCATTCTTGGCTTCGCGTTCCTAAATCATATACCCTTGTAGGGCATCTCTGACAGCCCTGCATGGGTCGTGTCCCAAGCAAACCAGTACGCTCGTGACCACGGCAAGACGCCGTTCGTGATTTACCAAGGTCAATGGAACGTCATGCAACGCTCCTTTGAACGAGATATCATCGCAATGTGCAAAGCGCATGGTATGTTCCGGTCTTTATGAGCACTCCATGTATTTACCATCTTGTGTAGGCATGGCTTTGGCGCCGTGGGGGGTACTGGCGAGCGGAAGGCTCCGTAGCAACGAAGAAGAGGAGCGACGTACCAGCTCAGGCGAGAACGGACGCGCGCTCTTTCACGAGGATTGGAAGCGGAACGATCAGGAACGAGCAATGAGCGCGGCGTTGGAGAAGGTTGCCAAGGAAGTCGGCGCCAAGCACATGACCGCAGTAGCGATCGCGTATGTCATGCAAAAGGCGCCATATGTGTTCCCCATTGTTGGGGGTCGCAAAGTGGAACACCTGGAGGCCAACTTGGAATCTTTGGAGATCGTGCTCACCCCAAAACAGATCGAGTTCCTGGAAAGCGTCATTCCATTCGACCATGGCTTCCCGATCTCGGTGATTGTTAGTGGATGATCGTGCTGCACCTCGTTTCATTCTGACGCATGTATACAGGGTGATGGGAGCGACTACAACTTTTTGATGAAGACCTCCGCTTACCTGGAAAAGCAGCCGTCTGGTCTACCACTTTTACCGGACTTGTCCTAGACGAGCAAAGCGCACTACTGTAGTCCGCGGGAATTCTATCACCTGTTTATGACTGGGTCAAGTGACACATTGTATCACGGCTTCGTTTTCGAACGGTAATTAACCATTTTCTTTTTTGCATGATCGTGGCTCAGGCCTATGGGAATGTCACATAAAACATGGAAACCATATCTCTCGAGAGACGGACAACATGGTACTGATGTAGAAGAGGCTGGCAAATATCTTACAACACACACGCTCCGATCAAGAAATGAGTAAGACCTGCGCAGCAGCGCCTGTTCGCTCTAAGACGTCTTGTTCGACTCGCTCAACACTTTACGGCAGGAGCAAGCGCAACCGGGGCTACGTCTGCAGCCGCAACACGGCAGGGCACGCTGTCCCTCATAGCCGGCCTGACGGTGATGTGGATAGGACGGTAGCCCCCGAGAGGTGTCGGCAAACGACCTTTGGACAACGCAACGGCGTCCTTGAGCTTTTTGGCGAAGATGACGGCCGTGACGGCCGTCTCGAAGCCAACCTGGCGCTTGCGAGTGGCGGGGGATGCAACGATAGCCCTGGTCATCATGATTGGCAGAGAAGAACTCGTGTAGTGTCGTGGGATGGGTGTACACCTGGATTTGCCAGCAAACGCGTCAGTAAGGACGCGTCGCGCCGAGCGTCGAGAGATACATACTGCGTGTTCAGAGAAGAGCAGTAGACCTTTTGGTTAGGACTGAGACTGACCAGAACGGGGCGTTCTCTGTCGCGGATTTATACTAGATCCTTGGCCTCCTCATATGGCACACCAATGATTGTCCGTTCCTTGACAGCTGGCAACTTTCACAGGGGCTCTGCTCATAATCGGAATTTGTCGTATGACTGGGGTGTTTCCACCGTAATTGATCGGATCCGCGAGTTGTTTCTCGGGTACGCAACTAGCTGCCGTCTTTCTGTGGACATCTTTATGTTTTAGATTACGTTCGGCGTAGATTATTGAACACGTTGGCCGTCAATGGGGGGCTGTGGTTACTGCATCTCACATATTGGGCTTCTTACATGGTCCGCAGTGTCCCATACTTGTAATGAAAACGGCGTGTGGGGTGCGAGGTGTGGAGAGAGCCAGGTACCGCAGTCTTGATACTTGTAATAGACATATCTACATAGGCATGGTAGTTCGTTCAACGTTTAACAAAGTGGAAGAAGACACTGCCCCTTCCGTGTATCGGGCGGACCACTGTCTCTCCAAACCTTGAGGTGTGATTGACTAGTGAATCGTTATGCAGTCGATCTGGGCCTCAGGTCACGGCCCTTCATCTCGAAAAGAGCCTCAATCTCTTCGAGACTCCTGCCCCTGGTTTCAGGCATGAAGAAATATGATACGGCTGTGACGAAGTATGTTGCTGCGCTAAACAAGAAGTACGGCCCGCTCGGCGATGCGCGGAGGAAGAGAGGAGCAGTCAACGCCACTGTGAAGTTGACGACCCAATTGGCGAGCTCGGATATTACACGTAAATAACTTGATCTTGATGAAGAAAGACGACTTACTTGCTGAAATGCACACGCCTTTGCCCGCAGGCGTGTCGGCACGATCTCACACGAATATACTTTGATGACCTTTTTCAATGGAAGTTGAGCCTCGTGGGTTCGAATGCATGCGTCCTCGGAACTTACCATAGCCCAGGACCACGCAAAGTTGGCGACGAACATGTAGATTAGGATGATGACAGCCCACTGAGAGGTTTTACTGTTGAGATAGACCTCTCCGTTTGCCTTGATGCCGTGAGCCGCATATATGCTACCGATTGCCAAGAAACAGCTAGCGATAACGATTCCTCCGCCTATCAAGGGGAACCTCCGTCCCCACTTATCCGCAAAAAGCTGAGCTGGAATGGTGAACACCAGGTTTATTATGCCCGAAATGCCAGAGGCAAGGAATGATGCACGTTGCGATGAGAAGCCTGCTTGAGTAAAAAGGATGGGGGCATAATATAACACCGCATCGATCTGATCCAAACCATATAGGCGGGTATGAATATGCTAAACGTTGCAACGGACATGTACACGTACGCCGCAGAGCATCTGAAACCCCATTAGGAATATTCCAAGCAGACTCCTTCTGATGTAACGTCTCGAAAAAACTTCCGAGAACTTGGCCTGTTGCGTGCCTTCCTCTTCGAGGGACCCTTGTATGCTTTTCAGCTCGTCGTCAACGGTGGTGTACGGTCGGAGTCTTGACAAGACTTGGCGAGCGTCATAAAGTCGACCGTGTTGCACCAGCCACCGAGGAGAGAATGGCATGAAAGTCATACCAATGGACAGCATTACGGCGATGCATGCCTCGACGATGAATGGGACGCGCCAAGCTAGGCTACTACCCAGTCTTGATGACCCGTAGGCTATGAAGTACCCGGCTGCGATCCCTACGGTGATAAGGAGCTGTAACATTGTTGCCACAGTGCCACGGATGTTTTGAGGAGCGATTTCGCACAAGTAGATCGTCACTACTGAAATGGACTGGCCTTGGCCAATGCCCGTTATGAGACGCGCGCAGATCAGTGCAATGAAATTATTCGCCGAAGCGGATATAATGGTCCCGACGGCGACTATCACCCCACCAGTGAGAATGCCATACTTGCGAGAGATGACATCGGCGAGATGGCCACTGCATAGAGACGAAAGCGAAGCTGAAAGCAGAATACAGGCAACGTAGATCCCTAGCTGTCCGGGTGAGATGATCCCTATGGAGTTGCTAAATTGCGCCATCTGCGTCAGAGGACCGATGGAACCTTTTGGTAAGGATCAGCCTAGAGCTGCCCGGACGGATACCTATCGAACCCACCGGTGTCAAGACCCCACAGCATACCAGCTAAGGAGGCGTGCAAAGCGATGAGGTAAATTTTCATAGCAACAGTGAGCATGCTGTCTGCGCGGGGCAGAGCTCCTACAGTACGGTTTGAGGTTGTTCTTCGTCATGGCTCGGAAGGTCCAATGGGGAAGAACGGATGTCGGTCAGACCATGGAAGTACAGAAACGTAATGAACAGGAATGGTCACACGCTGAGCGCCGTTTCATCTTCTCACTGTCTCGTCGCGACCAATGCCACTTCTCTCCTTCAACTTTCCCCCACCACCAAGGCGAGATCGTGACGGCTGGGACGATGATTTTCCATGCGAAACACCCAAAACATGGTTTCACTATCTCCCTCTCTGCGGTAAGACTCCATGTCTAGCTCATCAACTGATTCTCAACACGATTCACTTTGATAGTGTTGCTTGCTCTCATGATAGCTCCGCATCCATCTTGGCTACTTATTCTTGTCAATCATCATCTCCGCACACTGCACTCCACCTCATGTTTTCTAGTTCACTTGTTTGTTTCATACACTCTCACGTTCCTTGCGTTCTGTTCGCTCATCGTCTGTGTGGCCCGTGACCCTGGCAGAGCTTCTCTACCTAAAGGTGTATTAGAAGAAAGCGGGGACATCGGCAGCGATGATCTAGGGCTTGGGGAGGCTCTCATGACTTCCCCTGACTTTGACGATGAGCTGTCTCCTCTAAAGTGGTGTCGTACATGCTGGGGACCGAAGCCAGAGCGTACACACCATTGCAATACTTGTGGACGCTGTGTGCTAAAAATGGGTAGGTCGCGGATGCCCTCTTTCTGTTTTCAGGAGTGTTCATTGCTCAGATCACCACTGTCCATGGCTTGGAAGTAAATGTGTGGTAGGTTTAGGTTGACGTTAGACAAAATGATTTTAACTCGACCAATCTTCCTCCAGGGCCATAGAACTTACCCTGCATTTTTCCATTTTATATCTTGCATTACTTGTCTCTCGACATATATCTGCATCGTTTCCGCACGCGCATTCTGGTGGTCAATTCAGAACCCGTTGTCAGTGCCAGTAAGCACTCCCCCAGGGTCCTTTTGAAACTGGCTAACTTACCAAAAGGATGATACAACTCCTATTCACGAAGTTCTCTTGGCTGCGGCCTGTTTTATTTTGGCCATTGTCGTCGGCTCCTTCACGATATATCACATGTACCTTATCTCGTAAGTGTCCACTTGGATTGATAGACGCAATTTGACTTGGCTACTTGGACTTGTGCAGTACAAATCAAACGACCGTAGAAAGCCTCTCGCCATTTCTGCTCCTTCGATATATACCACCACTCCCTGTGTCCCTTCAACTCTCCGACCCTCCCTTGGAGCACGAGCTTTCGACCAAGCAAAGAGGCCTTGTACATGATGCTCATCGCATAGTGAGACTATACGACCTCGGATGGCGGAGGAACTGGATACAGGTATTTGGGTGGCATAGACCCCGTGGTTGGATGTACCGCGTTTTGTATGGTGGTGCAAGGTGAGCGAATCTTGCCAGTTACAGTTGTCTAACGAGAGTGCCATTCGTGACATGAAGGCACTTGTACTGACGAACGCTACGCTACAGCAAAGGGGATGGACGATCCTTTCCTCGTAACCCTGGTGCAGAAGATATGCTGACAAGACTCGCGGCGCAGCTTACCATCGCTGACAAGGACGAATGAATGAAAATGAAAAGATAACTGTCCTTTTGATGTGCATTCCTTAAACTATAATGTGTCTCCAATAATGCGTTCTCGCTTGTCCACTATCGCTATTCGTTATTGTTATCTTGGTCGCAGATGGCATAACAAGTCGAGAGAAATGGCCCCTGATGTCTGAGCATTTCTCGGCAACTGAATTTGGGCCGACCGGCCACCAGCGTCGAGATCATGTCCTTGGTAATACGCAGACGGGTCCCAGTTCTTCCACTCGACCACCATGGCCATTCACCACATCAGTACGTCGCACGGATCTGAATTCTGAATATTAATTTCACTCGGCGTACAGTCCTACTCAAGTTGAAGCCAGATACCACCCCCGCCGACGCTGCAAAGGTCAGAGCGAGCCTGCACGGTTTGCCCTCCCAGATACCCGCCATCAGCGGCTTCAAGGCCGGCCCCAAGATCAAGCACGCCCTGAATCAAGATTATGACGAAGGTCGGCGTCCTTGTTTTGAATGTTTGCCGGGTGCTCACCAGTGCTAGGCATCATTCTTATCTTCGAGGACAAGGATGCACTGCAGACTTACCTACCTCACCCGGCACACCTCGAGTACATTGAGTATGTAACACCCTATATCCAAGGTCAGTCCTGCCCCAGATCTTTGCCAGTTATCCTGGAATCCAGACAAAATCGTATTCGACATTGACGTGAAAGAATGAACAAACAAGTAACTGCTGTGAATGTTGCAAATTACGAGTATAAGCATGCATGTGCCGGTTGGGAGTTTAGTTGTAGATTGGAAGCGGTAGAAGTCTGCATGTCTGATCAGCACATGCCCTGCGTTCGTCAACGGAAGAGCACTCGACCTGTCAGCGTTGAACAAAAAGTTTTCACCGTCATCCTCGCCTTCCAAAAAGTGCGTCGGATGTAAAACTGGGGTTTGATCTTAGGCGAGAATCGCAAGGTGTTTTTTTGCCTTACCAAGATGCCCACGGACGTGCTTCAACGAGCATTCCATTTCTGCCCATTCTGATTTATCGAGTGGTTGGGGCACTCGGACGCTCCTGCCTCTCTCTTGTTCCTTCTCTTGCGCATAGTGCAATTTGGGCACGCTCGGAGTCTGTGACCATTCGCTCTCCTCTTCATCTCGAAGCTCTTCGCCACCATCTAGTCGTGGATTGGGACCATTTTCCTCAAACTCGCCCGAAGATGGTATCGAAGAGGAACTACCTTTGGCCTGACACGAATGAGACAAACATCACAACGGAATACTCAACACGCTCACCGTCTTTGCAAGCCGTTCATGGTGAGCAACAAAGTATTTGTACTCTTTCCATGTCGTCACAGTATCATCTGGGACCGCATGGAACACCTTGCGGTATATCTCCGTCTGCAACGTCTATCAAGTCAAATCGTACATAAAATCGAAAAAAGACCCACGTTGTGTTCGGCACAAGTGACCCAGATATCCTCCCAAAACTCATCCGAGATCGGGTCCTCAAAATCGTCAGCATGAACGTGTGGTGCTGACGTCCGGATCGAGGCCTTGCTCTTGCTTTCATGGAGGTGTCTTTGTTTCCTCGCGTGGGGGTGCTTGTGTTTGCTCTTGTCCTCCCCCAAGTCGCTGAGATCCGATGCAGAGTGCGAGGCGTCAGAAGCAGTCTTAACTCTTCCATTCATTGCTTCGCAGCCAGCCGCGTGCGTGTCCAACGGCATACCAATAGCCGGGCATAACTCAGGACCATTTCCGTCGGTTGAAGGAACTGCCATGCTGGTGAATCCGACAGGCTTTTCTTCGTGGAGAGGGCACAGCGCCTGACTATCCTGAAGCGACGGTCCCTTCGTCTCTGGATCTAGCTCGCCCCCGTCGCCATTAGGTATAGATGGACGCAAGGCTTTGGACAGCGGTTCAACAAGAGCGTGCTCTGCAGCCAGAACGCCTCGAGAATCAATGAGCAAGACAGCGATCATCGCGTATAAGTCATATACCTTCTTTGATTCCATGGGCCGCTGTGTGGAATGCATCATGAAGTGGTCGTTCATACATTACTCGTGTAAATTGGTGGCCTGGGGGCTCTTGTTCTCCATTGGGGTCCCACTTCTCATGCGCTTGCTCGTGACACGACTCTTCTTCATGTGAACCATAGTCTTCGTCAGTCAACGCATCGACGTCAATTCCGATATGCTCTCGCATCAAGCGGACGCGCAGTGTGTGTGCGAATCGGCCTACTTTGAAGGGGCGACCTGCCATTCTCCTGTACCCAAGCAAATCAGTCGGGTAGCCAAAAAAAACATGGTTTACCGCAACTTACCCATCGATCATATCAGTATCCCGGATAACAGCGGCCAACTCAGAATCTCGATCGCCCCGCTGGGAACGCTCATTGATGTTCGCACTTCCAATGATAGCAAGCCTATCGTCGACGATGCACGTCTTGCTATGAATATACACCTAAAACGCATTAATAAGCGCCGATGGGCCAAGCATCGAGTAGCCCACAATCTCAGTAGTCAAGGATCCGTCACGCATCTTGGCCCAATTGCGCAGAGAGAACACACGGATGTATTCCTCAGGCTAGTGGAAATTAGAGCGGGGAAGGCATCATACGGAATGGACCTACGTCAATATCTTCTTCTCGCAATCGATCATAGACCGAGTTTCCCCCTCGAAAGAGTGTACGGTTCTGGCAGTCAAGTATGATCCGTATCTGTTAAACGATTAGTTCTAGAAAACAATCAAGAACTAGACAGACACACCGCACTAGCATCACCATGATCCACTGGATATGGGAACCCAGGAAATAGCGGTATCATAATGCAACACTTCCACGGGGTCCCCTCTCGCTTTGCGCGAACAATTCGTTTCACGAGCGCATCTCCAATCCCGTTCTCGACCCTCACATCGTTGATGACGGTCCTTCCGCTTGAAGATAAGACCTGCTCTCAAATTTACGATGCACATGCTTACGACGAGATAAAGAACTGGTTCTCGATATACACAAAGTGCTCCGAATTTTCGATCGCTACTGTAGTTCAAGACCAATGCCCTTTTTGGAACGTAGTGGAAGGACTTGCCTGCTATGTATGCGTTTTGTATGGAATGTTCGACGCGATTTGGCGTACCGAGTGACCAAGGTCCAGCTGAGCGACAAACCTGCATCTCGCAGGTTCCGGTGAGACCCATGACCTCCAGGTCTGCAGGCCGAAATTCCGGTGGAGGTAGTAAGAACGGCATAAGCCTCGTGTGGTTCTACAAGATGAAAGTCTGCGACAAGATATCTCGGATAGAGAAATGCCACAAGCCTTGATTCGTAGTAACCAATTCCATCTGATATTGTTATTTATCAGCGGAAGAGGTAAACTTGTTTGACATACCTTTCTACAAAATGTCGAGCAAGGTCTCGAGCAGGTTGACCGACAACCTGCATCCCAACGTCATGCCTGCATACAGTCAGCTTCATCAATCGCTATGTGCGTATATGCGCACCACGGCATTCTCGGAACTTTGGAGCGGTCGTACATGTCTTCTTCGGGTTTGTTCAGAGTGTGAAAATCCAGAACTCTCGGGTTACTATAATCTTTCCCTGCAAATTTACGAACGTAATAGAAATCGGCACTCGCGAGCGAAAAAAGTTGAAAACGAACCTGGCCATATTTTTGTCTTATCCGGTGATAGTTCCGGATCGTCGACGAGAACATGTTGCGGGGTATCCCACCTGGATGCAATTGAGTACTTTTGTCGTGTCAGTGATGCAACGAACCTTCCAAAGCAAAGGTCTATGCCACCCATGAACGCGATAGTTTGATCGATCACGCAAAGCTTCTCGTGCTGAGATAAGAGATCCTCAGTGATACTCAAACGGTAGCGCCTTATCAACCCACGTGAGCCCAGTAAAACGTACCCGTCTGGAAGTGTGACGGGGAACGTTGGATCATAATGTTCTCGTGAAGTGACGACAACTTCTGTTTTGCGTAGCTAATGTGGATAGAGGTCAGAGCAAGACAAAAACAGCATGAAGTCCTGCTTACTTGCTGTCGGTCGGTGTTGTGCGGCTCGACACTTCCTGACTGCTCAAGTGATGAGTATGTAGCACACATAGCGAGCGAAGACTTACTATAATATCACATGAATCTTTACACCCTGTTTCGCCTTGCGCTCGAGCACCTTATCCAGTCGATATTTGTCTTTGCTAGGTCGTCGCAATTGGACCTCTACAATAAGTGAGCCGACTCGCATAATCCTCCTAGTGATCAGTTCTACCTGGTGACAACCACCAATCATGGATATATATGGTCTCTTTAGCCATCGAGAGAGCTCTTGCCAAATTCCACATGTAATCACGCTGCGGGAAAAGCTAAAGTTGATAGACACTTTCGATAACAAGCTTACCCCATCTACCAACCACTGTGCAGCCACATTCGTGCGTATCGGTGCAAAGCTGCCGAATCGATTCTTTGTCGCAAACGGACACGTAGTCGCAGCCTTTTCAAGCGCGGTGATCCATTGTAGCATCTGGCGCTATTAGAGAACAGCGTTAGTTATGACGCAAAAACCAAGTATACGCACACCTCATTCCTTGCGAATAGTTTGAGCCGCATTTGTGAGTTCTCGACATAGAACGTGTGCTTTGAAACCTCTTGTGCGCGCTTTTTTCGCTTCCGTTGTTCGTTATCTGTTGATACATTGTTCTCCTGCTGACTCTTCTCTTGCCCGCTTCGAGGAGATGTTTCCAGGGGTTGAACGTGCGTAGAAGGATCCAACATAGGAGAAGGCGAGAAATTGGATGCAACCGAACTCCCAGAAGAGGCCGTGTCGTGTCGCACATGGCCAACCTGAGGCGATTTGTTTTCTTGGCCGTTGACATGGTTCTTTGGGGCTGATTGGTGATAAACACTAAGAGCTCTAGCTAGTTTGCCAGTGAAAGAGCCCTTAACAGATGCACGGTCAGCATCTGTCTGGTTCGGTGCTGCCGCATCGTGAGTACGTTCAGCAGCACGGAACTCCCTATCCGCGGGTTCTGGACGAAGGAGGTGGAGACCTTTGCGATAGTAACGAACCGGGCGTTTAATCTCGAAACTTGAGTCCAAGAGGAAGACATCCAAGATAGCCACCTATCATGTTGATGAGAGTCAGACCATTGAACAGAAGCGCGACAAACTTCTCCGGGCTCTTCGAGAACAACCAGACAGCTCTCCCGTACAGCACACCAACGAGACTGCTTTCGATCTCTTCTGCTCGTAGCTTTACGGCCAGGACCAGGATTGCTTCCAGACGTTTCCAGACGCAGAAAACCTGCTTTGTATTGAACCCCGCCCGATTGTGCTAGGGATATGAACAAGGCGCTGACTTCAAGGAAACCTGACAATCGGTTTGATGATGGATGAAACATCTAACAGGTCGCCGGCATCTTTCAATAACACGACGCTTCAACAGTTGTAGTAACATACCACGGCGTGAATGAGCTTAATGAGGTAGTTTTCTAAGGCTTCACGTTGCGATAATGCAAAGTCCGCTTGGCGAACTTGACCTCCAACACTTGCCATCTTGAGGAAATTGAAATATGGCAGACCTTCAAGTAATATAATTAGGAGAACACAAGCCAAGTGAAGAGACATACTCGTTCGCGGAAACTCTGGAAGCTTATCCTTGTGGAGGCTGAACGCATTAGATATGGTGTAGTGAGTGTGCAACGAAATGAAGTCTCGAAGTTGCCGATAGATGACCCATCGAGCAGCGCCGTTGGCATATTCGCACTCGATACGAAACACTGCTTTGTGTGCATGCAATGGATGTAAGCTGTCGCTGATACGGATACGGAGCCGGTGAAGTAAAACGGGAATGCGTCGATGGTCCTTGTCATCTCGCTCAAACCAAAGTCCGAGCATTAGATTGGAAAGACCACCCGTGATAAGTTCGTCGATGATGTTCACTTCCGGTGGAGTCACAGTATGTGTCGCGGCCGAGGAGGGTGACTGTTTTATGACGGATGGTATCAACGCACGCAACTTGGTCCACTTGTCGGAGCCTGAAGAGCGTTTGATCGATCTTGCGAGAAGAGACTGTGTCCGGTGTATGTCCGTTGGTGACAGATCCTTGGAATCGTCTTGTTTAACGGATCCTACGGGTCTGGAAAAACTCCTCTTGTGCGCGGTTGACTGTTCCGGGTGTTCCGCGAAGACGACGGTAAACTTTTCGTCCATGGATGGCTGCCATCTCGGGGAACTAAGGCTGTCGTCCTGACCTCTAATCTCCCGCCCCTTACCCTTCTTGTCTATCAGCTCCTTGTCGACTGGCGAGCCGACCAACTCCAGTACCCCACGAAAGGTAGGCTGACGACGATGAGAGTGACTCGGTTGCTGGGGGAAGGATTGGGGCTGTTCAGCGAGGTCGTTTTCAAAAGGCTCTTCGACCTCTGGCTGGCCGTCTAGAGCGGTAAAATACGGGCCGACGGGTGAATTGGTGGGGGTAAACTGATATGACAGGGATCGGGGAGGACCGGTCCGAGTAGAGGGGGTGTCAGGCATTGGGATAGGCCGGGATGTTCTGGCGGCAGTCGAAGGCGAGGAAGTCGCAATGTGCAAGGAAGGCCGCTGATCTTGCGACGGTGTTCCGACAGCACCTCTGCTGGCATGTGTTGGTGTTCCTGTCCCTTGATGAGCACTGTGATTGGCAGCGACGGCAGCAGTGACTACATCGTAGAAGGTGAATGCCTTTGAAGTAAACTGAGACGAGGACGGCCCAGCGGACATGGCGAACGGTTAAAAACTAGAGGAGCGCTTCGTTGGCAGAGCTATCAATTTGAACCTGGCCATATTTAGTTGGGGCCACCATTACGTCGTTCATTAGCCAAGTGGTTCGGTTAGCAGCATCGCTTGCTCGGAAGGAACAACTTCAAGTCTGTACTGTATGGAATTCGACAAGGAACAGCTGATCAATACCAATGCCTACTTTTCAAAGTTCATGAGGGGCGGTCCGAGCAAGATGGCTTCTGTGCGGCCCTTAAAGAAGACGTCTTTCAGCTGCTGGCGTCACAGGTACCGTACTGCGAATTTCCCACTGCGCGCGATGGGCAACTTATCAGACGATATGCCAGCCACCCGCGCTAAGTGACCCACTGGTTCCCCTCAGGGCCACTTTGACTTTGATGTCTCATCGACTCCTCACAACGTCGTCACACTGGTAGGGTATGCATATTACTAGACACTTGTCACCGAGCAATGGGGTCGCGTAGTGCCCGACAGCAGAACGATGACAACGATCTACACCGCAGGATTCTTCCCACAGACAAATGAGCAAGGTGGACAAATCTTGACGTTTACAAATCGACATTTGTTTGATATAATGTGCCGCAGTGTCATTGGTCCGAGTAATCGAGCAGCGCAACAGAATCCACGCAGACTTCCGCGGTCTCCGTCAATGACATCTTGTTATTAGGAGAGACACGATCAACAGAACCAACGGAATACAATTCTAACTCTGCGCACCACTACCCTAAGGTCACGAACTGTCTTTGTTACACAGGCTTTCGACAAAGAGTGTTCCTTGTTTTAATTTCTGAGCATTCGATCGAGCATTTCTTTGCTGACATGGGCACGACGCGTGACTTGGCAAGGGAAGTAATTCGGGTGGCTAGAAATTCACAAAAAAAGTTGCAACAAAAACAAGAAGAATGAATTTGTGCATACATACTCTGTCACCCCGTTTGTGAATGTTGCTTTAAACGTGATATCATTCCCATCCGTGTCTTTGGCAAGGTTAAAGTTGAGCATAGCTAGCATGGTTACGATGGCACTCCAAACCGATGCGTCTGCGGTGTATCGACCTACTAAATTGTCAGAGAAACTTTGGTGTGTGGATGTGAGTGGCCTACCTGGACATTTTCGCCTCCCAAACCCAAAGATGAACTCCGCAGGGTCGTCGTCTGTTAACTTGCCTTCTTTGTCAAAGAATCGCTCGGGAATAAACTTCTCTGCATCAGGATATCGAGTTTCGTCGCGTGACATTGCCCTTTAGATACCACGGAAGATTACTCTTGCTACCCGCCGATTTCAATGAAAAGCTTACCAGGTATTAGAGAGGATGGTTGCCCCTAATGGAATACTGGTTTTATGAGCGGGTATTAAGCATGCATGGAAGACATACCTTTCGGTATGTAGTACCTATCATATATATCATCACACATCACCGCATGGAGCATAACTAATATCAATGTTACTCCTGGGACAAATCATTTCATTTCAGCACACACCTGGTACAACCGGTCTCCACCTCATTGTTTCTCGTACAATCGCATCGACATATGGCAATGATGGTCTGTCATCGAACTCAGGGAGCCTCCCAGTTCCAACGACAGCGTCGATCGAGGCTTGGGCATGTCTCCAAACGTGTGGGTTCTCAACCATTGCAAGTGTGAACGTCATTAATGTTGAACTTGTCTATAGATTCCGTAAGTCATACAAATTTTAGAAGGTGTTTGTGCAAACCGTTTCAACAGAACCTGTGCAAAAGAGTGATAAGATCCAACCCTACACTTTTTCGAGTCAAGATGAGCTTACCCAGAAATGCAGTCATTGCGGCGTGCTTGAGAGCGGTCTCATATTGAGAACGATACGAGCCGCTGAATTTCTCCATGCGGACAATATGGTCTGATACCATCGCAGTGCTTGAGCGGTCCGTAAGTCCTTGCAACCACAAGTTCACGTTGTGGTCGTTTCTTATTACTGGGTTACTCAAAGCATACCATTTGGTTCAGGACGTATTGGTATGGCGTCTCGACAACCTTGTCCCTCCACACCCGCGCCTCCTTCGCCTCGCGTTTAATCCAGGACCCTGGGAGCCAATCAGGTGTGTGAAGTACTTTTCCAAGCAATTTACTAAGTGAGGTAAGTTTTGTAAATCAGCCAAAAGAACTCACGAAAAGGAAAAAACTTGAGAAGGAGCACTTTCCCAGGTGCTAATCCCGAAAGAGCTGTCCGAATGTAGTTGTCCATGATAGACACCATAGGGTCATTTCGGGGACTTGGTTCATAATCGTACACCGTTGACATGATGACACCAGCAGCATATCTGCAGAATGAATAAAGGTCATCACAGAAAACGTTCTCTCGACCAATGTTCTTACGTGTGAAAATGAGATTGATATTCATTGGGGTCATTGATCATGTTACAAATTAGCTCCCGGGCTCTTCGAAGCTGCATCGGGCGAAATTTGAGTACAGAATTGGCACGAAATGTTTGTTGAAATATTCTCCGGCACAGCCTCCAATGCTCACTGTACCGCAACATAGAAAAGTTGCAGTCGTTTCCATAGCTGGAAGATTGTGAGTCACTGATCATTCACCCCCAAAACAAGGATGCGAGAGACTCACAGGACAAGAGCTGGGGAGAAGGGACGGTCCGAATATATCCTCGATCGTTTTTCCAGCTAAAAATAGTCGAGAGCGGGCGCAAGATGTGCTGTATTCACTTACGGACGAGATGATATTCCATTCGAAGCCCTAGAGTCCATAACCTCACGATCGCAGTGGCAAGAGCAACCACGTAACAAGTGCCCATTCTCTTGTAGTTGGTCGTGCCCATCTTCGCTGCCCGAGTGCTCGCGGTCGAAGAGATTTCCATTTGCTTGGACTTAGCCATGCCTTAAGAATAGACTTCAGGGACTGGGTAGGCTATCCAGCGGCGAGGTTAACCCTGGACGATAAGAGCATGGCGGGGGTGCGCGGCCGCCGAGTGTCGGCCTGTGGCAGGACGGGGGCCAATGGATGGCTCCTCTGGAAGGCAAGGGTGCCGAATCTTAAGGCTGCCTGGGCTGTCGGGCGATTAAGAAGTCGAAGGCGATAGATGTGGAGACACGAAGTGAAGACAGTGGGCGGGGATAGTGGTGAGAGAGGGCCGCACAGGGGGTGTTCTCCACTCTTATTGTGAGTGTCTCTACTTGCACCCAGTGCCATATTAACTTCTTGGATGTGATGGGGTGGTCCTCCCGATTCATGGAGGCAATCCATATTGTAAGGTGTCGTACTTGAAATTACCAGAGCTACTTAGGTTAAATTTTGACGCTTCTAGTACTAGCAGTAGGATGGGTCAATGCCATTGATATTGCGTGATTTTCTGTGTACAAAGTAGTCGCTAACCTGAGACTACTTACTGAATCAGTCTCGCTGCTGCACGACCTGCCCTCATCCCGAATACTGTGCCTGCCACTAGTCCACTCCCGCCTGGGTAATTGCCATAAAAAAGATCACCAACCATCTCTCCAGTACAAAAAAGACCCTGAATAAGCTCCCCGCTCTCAGATACTACCCCACAAGTCTCTGGATCAATCGCCAGACCGCCAAACGTGAATGTGATGCCACAGGCGACCTTGACAGCGACCAAGGGCGCCTTCTCGATTGCAAGGGCCCAGTTGGACTTTGCAAGAGCTAGCGACTCTCCAGAAGATTGGGTTGTCATTCCGTCCTTGACAGTCGGGTCCCATTTGCAACCCGGGTCCTCCAGGCGACGCTGCTCAACTGCATGATTGTACCCGCGAACCGTTTTCAGGAAGCTTTCTTTGTCTTGTAACCCATTTTCCACCAGCTTGTCGGCCAGTTCATCGAGATCGGACGCTGTTATTTTCTTCACAACATCGTCCCCATACTCTTCCTTCCGAAGATATGAAGCTACCTTTGCGTCCCATAATTGGAACGCACAGCCCTCTGGTTGCAGTAAAATTGACCTCCCGAATACTGCATAGGTATAGTTTCTGAAATCCTGGCCTTCGTCGACGAACCGTTTTCCGTGGATGTTCACCATTATGCCCAGTGGATATCCAGATTTGGTGAACTGATTGCTTAGCTCCCTATCTCCTGCATCGGTGGGTGCGTTGGCGTCCCAGCACGTGCTATGACATCCACGCCAATCACCGACGAGTTTGGCACCTATGGCTTGTGCCATTACGATCCCATCCCCGGTATTGTAAGGCGTCCCACGAACCTAAGGACGCATGAGTCTATCTGTGTAGCGCACGCAGGGGACTCACCCGCGCATATTTCCAGTCTGGCCCGAGGTACTTGATGCGCAAATCTCGATTGGCTTCGAAGCCTCCACACGCCAGAATGACGGCAGAAGCTTTGAGCGCAATCTGCTCTCCACCCCTCTGCACCACGACCCCCGTCACAGCGCCATCCGCCGCGATGAGTTCCACGGCCGGCGAATCGAACCACAGTTGCACACCACGCGCACGCAACGCGTTCAAATCTGCCTTGACAAGTCCCTTGCCGCCGTCCTCGACGCTCAGTGCGAGACCGCCCCAAAACTTTTGTCTCCCGTCTACCTCGTATGCCTGCCTGTGGAAGGCGAGGACGAAGGGGACCTTGACCGTCTCCGCGAGCCATCGCGTTGCGTCCCACGAGTTCTCCACCACGGTCCTGACGAGCGCCGCGTTCGGCCTGTTCTCCCCAAGACGCATGACGTCACTGATAAAGTCGTCCGCGGTGTACGGTGCCACATCGATCCGCGCGACTTGTTCGGCGGAGACGTTGGAGACGACAGTGAGGAGATCGGCCAGGCCTGCATGGACAGTGCGGAATGCGCCTGCAGTGAAGTAGCCGTTCCCGCCCACCCAATCTTGTGGCGCTTTCTCGACGATCAGGACGCGTTTGCAACCTGCTTCGACTGCGGAGATGGCGGCGGAGGCGCCTGCGTGGCCACTGCCAACGACGATGCAGTCAAATGTTTGTGTCATTTCAGGATCGGACTTCTCGACGGAGTAGATAATCAGGTTGATTTCACTACTCAGACGGTGGCAGGATTTACAGCTATATACCCTCCGTCGATTACCAACTCTTGACCATTCATGTATCCTCCAGCAGGCGACGCGAGGTATACCGCCGTGCCAGCCATTTCCTCTGCTCTGTGCGCAACGATGCCGGTCAGGCGGATTATGAGCGTCGGAAGAATGCATCGACTTACGATCCCGCACGTTGAGCAGGCACGGACACGATGGGCATGCCCACTCGATCTGTCGCCTCCTTACCCGCAATACAGTCGTATGTCATTTCGCTCTCGTACACGCCTGGTGCGATCGCGTTGACACGGACAGGGATTCCTCGAAGCGCAAACTCTGTCGAGAACATCTTGGTGAGGTGCGAAGCAGCCGCCTTGGAGCTGTTGTAGCAAAACTAGCGTATTGCGACACGATTGAGCGGGGTGAAATGGAGAAAGACGAGGCCATACGTGTCTCTGTGCAACCTTGATCAGACCGCTGATACTGGTGATATTAATCACGCTCGACGTGAATCCAGGTTTGTCCTGGGAACCCTTGTCGAGTAATTCGAGGAAAGCGACGGTCATGAAGAAGATGGAGAACGTATTGACCGAGTACAGCGCGGACCATTGTTCAAAAGACTCGTTCTGGAAGAGATACGGGCCGATCTCCTCTGCCTTTTTCGGGGCTGTTGGTGATGGCTGGTTGAGTTCATTCGAGAGAGGCCCGTCTTGGCCGGCGCTGCGATGCAGTCAGCGATCACATGTTAGTGCGGAGTGGCACAAACGCGCACTTGTTCACAAGAATGTGCAACTTTCCCTCGTCGGTCTTGAGCCTTTGCACGGCTTGTTGAATAGCATCCTTGTTCGTCACGTCCATCTGCAACCTGAGATGACCCGTAAGCAAGATTTAGACTGAGATCGGTGACATCTTACGCGACGAAGGCTCCCATGGTATCTTTCTTGCTATTGTTCCACGACTCGACGATGTTTTGGAGAACTTCTGATCTTCGCCCGGTGATGTAGACGCGCGCCCCGTTGGCAGCGAGCCCCTGAGCGATCATCAACCCGATCCCGGTCCCGCCACCAGACACGAGTGCGACGAGGCCATGGAGGTTGTAGAGCTTTTCGGGTGTAAACTGAGCTGGGGAGGTCATGATCGAGGGGGCTGATGCGGACGATCAGAAGCGCTCTTTATCTCTGGTCCGACCCGTGCGGAGGTCTGGTGACCAGGCCTGTCTCATTAGACAGGTCTTCTGCGTGGCAAAGACAAGTACGAAGCTGTGGCCAGTTTCCCACGATGGCATACTTCTATCAACCAGAAGATCACGCGCAGAGGATGTGAAACCTTTATCTGAATTCCACGAATATCAAGTACATTGACGTATTAAGTACGCTCTTAGTTAACGGGCAGGTCAGTACACTTCTGAGATTCAACAACGAACAAACCATCGTCTATGGCTATAATAGAATGAGTCCATGGGTGTCAAACACTGACAGTATTCGTTCGGGTAGGGTAGTCATCGCCTAAGTTACATTTCACTCACCACCATGGGAGTTACCATATTTCCAACTTGAATAGACGTTAATAACGGTAGTCGTGCCCCAAGTCCAGAGAACACTAGTGGTTCGACCCAGCGGCCCTCCATCATCAAATTGTTTAAGGAGGTGTGGAAGCATAAAGCGTCGAGAAACGCAGGTAATGCAGAAAATGGTTCAACGTGAGGATCGAGGGAACCATGCATGGCTGCATCTTGCAAGTACAGATTCGTGAGTTTTGGGAGGGATAGCCGAGAGAGTACGACATTAATCTCGGATGGGATATCCGATTCCTCGTTGTCAATACGAAGTGACAACGATTCGAGAAAAGGCAAGGCGACATTATCATCGCCGATAAGCAGCCTCTGGAGGTGTAATGGCTGGAAAGTCACAGTCTTGCAACGAATGCACAGCTTGAGCTCCCTGAGTCGGGAGGAGACCTGTAACATGGACAGAATCTCGTCGACTACCTCTTCTCCGCAACTGAACCCATGATGTGTGTAGTCCAGGAATGAAAGGTTCGAAAACAATTCTGGGAGCCAGGTCAACCGCACGCCCTCTAGCGTGAGTCGAGTGAGCTTGGGAGCAAAGCCACCAAAGAGACTGAACTCTTTGATATCGTCATTCTGCGGGTACCGAAGCGTGAGGGACTCGAGTTTTGGGACTTCTACGGCACAAAAAGACCGGTAGTCCCAAAGATGCGGGGTAGGTCGACAAAATGGGCCAAGGGCCGCATTCCACAGGTACGGGGCATAGGAGCTGAAGTGGATTTCAAGTGATCGAAACGAAGCAAAATGAGGCACGAGGAGATGCATCTGGAGTGCCACGATATCTATATCATATAAAGACCGTGAACTGGAAGATGATGCAAGGACAGCGTCAAGCGTGCATGGCCGTGCACGACAAATGCGCTCCTTCCACATGTCCATATTCGAATCAGGGCTAAGCAGCACGCGTCGCCAAAGCGAATGTGCGTGCGATGAGAGAGCCCTCCATGAATGACACACGTGAGACACGAGGACGGGAAACATCACGTCGTTAAGGGTGCCCAGGGCGAAAACGTGCACGAGCAGTTCGGGAGGGAGACGGTGGATTGGGTGTACTGGCAGATGAGGATGCACGCTGTGATAGAGGGAAAGAGTCATAGATGGGCGTGATGTCAACACAGGACTGAAAGATGCCTCGGCAAGGGGTGTGTGAAAGTGGGTATTGGTGCGGTCTGCAAAGAACGTCCTGCATTCCTTGCCGTCTGTCCTGGGACTGGCAAAGGTCAGAGATATTCGAAACACAAGGTCATCGTATGCGCACGATTCTAGCCGTACTTTGTCTTGAATAGCTCTTGTAAAAGAGTGGGTGAGGACCAGCTCACGGCGACGAGAGCGCCTGAGGGTCGAAGGCATGCCCGTAGGGCAAGTATTTGCGGGGATTTGGAATTAAGAGGGAAAGATGCATGGCGTTCGACTTTTATGGGTGGAAATGAATAACAGGGGTAATCGCACAGTTCGGATCCGGTGAGACACTTGATGGGCGTCGACTACGCGCAACAAAAATGGAGCACTCAGCCATTCTGCGACGGCTGCCAGCGAGACCAACTCCGACTGGCCAACAACAGCGCCGTAATAACACTAACGTATACTGGCCAGGCTGTGTGCGCGCTCACAATTGGCCTACTTGGTCTCACCATGGAGACGACCATTGTGAATGCTACTTCCACACGAAAAACAATTGAACTCACATGTCTAACATCGCTCGCGTTAGATCTTATCATTAGTACCTACCGTATATCGGTTCTAAATTTCATGACCGGGAAGGATGCCTTTTTCGGCAAGTGCATGCAACTGCAACTCGTCAACTACATGGACGACTCTACCGAGGGTCTCGACGCGCTCGCCAACCTCCTCACCGATTTATCCGCCAATTCCTTCGATATCAATCTCCATGTCCAGCACATCAACCTCGCCCGCTCTCTTGACATGGAACCACAGGTCCTCGTGGCTCAGGAGATGGCTGCAAGCTTTCTTGCAGTCGGGGACGACGTGTGGCTGCCCCTCATCAGAGCAAAGCTGTCCTCCGCGGACTTGGAAAGTCCCGCTCATGTCTTGGAAGTACTGGAATTGTTCGCACGTGCGGAGTTAGACTACCTATGTGCGTGAGGGCTTCCCGTCGTAAAAGAACATACTGAATAGGGTTGAAGCCATTCCCATCTTGCAGAAGCATATCGAATTTCTCGTCGACCGCCATGCGTACTTCACGGCGCTCGAGGTGCCACCGCAAGAGTTAGGGGATTATTTCTCCACCCTATGGACTCGCGAAGCCATTTCAGAGGTCGTTTCCAAAGGCACTGGGCATCTTACCAAGGTAGCGGCTCTTCTGATGCGATGTAGATTGCTCTGACGCTTGGTCGAAAGAGTCGGTACCTCTGGGAATTGCAAAGGGATTGGGAGCTGGAAATGATCGAGGCGGCTTCCCCCTCCGAAAAGTTCGTGCAGCGCTTTCGATGTTATATGTGCTTATTACGCGCGACAGGCCCGAGCTCGTTCAACGCCTCGAGGGGCTCCATCTCGCACGCCTTCAGCAACCACATGCGGGTCGGTCATTGCAAAGCTTTTCCCACTTTACTTATGTTGGCTAAATGATTACCCTCGAAGGTCACGAGGAAACTTATCAGTCGTATTCCTCGTTCACAACAGCATTCAAACCGGCGTCGCAGTATGAGTCACTGCTTGTTTCAGCTTCAAAGTTACGTTCCCGTGCCGTCAAAGCATATGAAAGACGTGAACCCACGGAAATCTCCCTCGTAAGCAAACATCTTATCAGCTCGGATGTATTGCTGAACAATATGCTACTCAAGACTTCCCTCGACGCATATATCCGGTATCTCGCAGCGGAACGCAGGAGTAAACCTCCAGACGTCTTTATTATCAAGGGATTGTATGAGCGCTCGATCGCTGAGGCCGCGAAATGCCTTTTCGCTGGAGAAGAGAATGCAGAGCAAACTTTGCGCACTCTTTGGGTAGGGTTTATCGATTTTCTTGTACGTAAAGGGAGAGTTCCGTGTTTCGTGTTCTCCTTCGGCTAATCAGTCTTCTATTCGATCAGAGAATTCAGGAGGTGGATGAAGACGACCTGGCGCGCATAATCAAACGTGCAACAAGAAGTGTACCTGGTTCAGGTGAGGTATGGGCGCGGTACATTCGCTTCCTGGTGTGTCGTGCTTGGTTTATGGCTTGGCTTACGACTAACGGATTTTAGGAGCGGAAAGCTGAAGCCAACCCGGAAGACACATCGGTGGACGACAGTGAATCAATATCTGGTATATTTTCCTTGATGTACACAGCTTCTTGGTAGGTCTTCTGAGCATTCAAGCAGATGCATACCAACGTGCGCTTTCTACGAACTTGTTCGTCAAAATGAACTTGAAGGGACCTGATCTTGATTCTGAGCAAATCGTGCCTTTGGTTCTTGCCCGCGCCGGTGCTGAAAAGCGGGCGATCGAAACCGGCAAAGGTGATGAGAACGCGTTTAGCACGTTGATCGGTGTTGTGGAAGACGGTCTCGTGATGGTAAGACAAGGTAGGAGTTATCAGTACTTGGATCCGTGACTTTCTTGACATGATATCACTTTAGCTTCAAAGGCCGGCGACCAACGATTTAGGCTGGAAAAATTTCTCTCAGAGCTAGTATGTTTTCCTGTCATGTCTGTCATTTTGGTTCATGATTGTATGTAGTACCTAAGCCTTGCCGACGTTGCAGACGCAGCCATCGCACTTTGGGAAACTACCGCCGCGCACTACAAATCCAGCTGGGCAGTATGGGTTGCTTATACTGATGTTCTCATGTGTGTGTTCGCCTGTAGTCACGTCCATGACTTATTGACAATCTTTGACAGCCGAACAGACCGGCACGACACCGTGCGATCCATTTTCCAAGAAATTAGTACTAAAAACCTGGATTATCCTGAAGCACTCTGGGACGCCTGGCTCAATTTTGAGCACGCACACGGTTCTCTGACTTCGCTCGAGGACGCCCTTACGCGCATTGATCGCGCAAGAACCCAAGTCGAAGCAAGACGGATACGTGTAGGCAACTTTCAGCAATTTTCTCAGTGTGTCCGGCTCAACGTGAATTTGGGTTCGTTTCCAGGAGGCACAGAAGGCGTATGAGGCTGCTCAGTATGCTATGGAGCAACATGCTACCTCAACTGCCGCGCCCGTTCCTGTGGACGCTGTTCAAGAGGAAATTGCTGGCGCATCCGGAGAGCGGATAGATGTTGGCCTTCCGACTACCTCGACCCAAGCTCAGGGGAAGCGCAAAGCAAGCGAAGAGCCTGAAGTCAACGGTAGTGGTAACAAGAAAGTGCGAATGGGTAAGACGTTTATCGTTGGTGGCTATTTCGAATGATTGTGATTGGTTAGAACCCCCAAGCGCCCCGCTGAAAAGGTAAGTCTGCTGGACAGGATCCAAGGACCGATGTTGACTTGTCTACTCCCTGCTAACCTAAAGGGACCGCGAAAATTGCACTGTTTTCGTTGCCAGTCTACCAATCGGAACGAACGAGGACCAGGTCAAGGCACTTTTCAAAGATGTGCGTACTACAATAGTGAATGGGTATATTGTATCAAATGCATTGCAGTGCGGAGAAATACGTGAAATCAAAATCACCAACATGCCAGAAGCACCTGTTGCGACTGTTGAGTTTGTCTCAATGGTATGTCAGCCAAGCATTTCATCTGCCTTCTGCTAACTTCGTACAGGAAAGCATCCCTGCTGCGCTCACCAAAGACAAGAAACGAATAGATGGGACGGAAGTTGGCGTCCATCTCGCATGGCGCTCGACGCTATATGTGACCAACTTCCCCGAGAAGACAGATGATGCTGGTATCCGTGAGCTGTTTGGACAGGTTTGTCGTCCTAGTTTATCGATGCCTCGCTAATCATGCTGCCAGTATGGGCTTTTGTTCGATGTCAGATGGCCGAGTAAAAAGTTTAAAGCGACTCGACGGTTTTGTTACGTGCAATTCACGTCACTGGCAAGTCTTACACCTGGATTAGTTCATTCGAATTTTCACTCGACCTGCAGGCTGCCGCAGAGAGGGCACTCGAGTTACATGGTCGCGAACTGGAACCTGAGCGTGCACTCAGCGTCTACATATCGAACCCCGAGCGAAAGAAAGAACGTACGGACGCGGATGCGAATGATCGGGAGGTGTACGTTGCAGGTCTCAGCAAGTTTACCAATAAAGAGGACATCGAGGGGGTATTTTCGAGGGTGAGGCAATCATGTCACTGAGCTGTGGAGCTGATTCAAGTAATGTATGCAGTATGGTCCTATCAAGGATATTCGTTTAGCCACAGACAAGAATGGACAACTCAGAGGCTTTGCATTCGTTGAATTTGAAAACGAGGTAGGCTGTTTACGCTTGGCGTTCTTGCACGTGTCCAACTTATTCAGGTGGATGCCCATGCTGCTCTCTCCGCAAACAACTATGAGCTCAAGAAACGACGAATAGCGGTGACCCTTGCGGACACACGTGTTCGGTCAAAAAGCCGGCAAGTCTTTTGTCGACGACGTGATGCATTTAATTGTGATACCTAACAGGGAAGGCTGGGCAGAAAGTGGACTCGGTCGGCGTGCAGAAACCCGTAACCGTTCTGTCCGTATTCGCAACTTGCCTGCGGACACGCAGGAGGGCCTTTTGCAACAAACACTCGAAAAGTTTGCTAAAGTGGTCCGTACCGAGTTTCTCGCTGACACTGGGGAGGCAGTCGTTGAGCTGGAGAACGCCGCAGTAAGATTTTCCTCCTCAACCGGGTTTTCGGTGTGGACTAACAAACGTGATTAGGAGGTGGGCAAGCTGCTATTGCGGCCAGACCCAATCGTTTTGAATGGGGTGAGTCTGGAGGTATCCGAAGAGGCGCTGTCGAATTCGGCTCGACCACAACCAACTACGGCCTCTGCAAGCTCGGGGGCGATGTTTGTGCCGCGTACTGCGGGGTCCAGACCGAGAGCAGGTCTCGGGCGTGCACGCAAACCTGGTATTGGTTCCACGAAATCTCAGACTAGCAATAGTATACAAGGGACGGCCAAGGTTGGAGGGAAAGGGCAGGATGATTTCAGAAAGATGTTGGGATGATAGTATCTTCCTGATTTGGGTAAATGCACGTGCTTGTGTTTGATGGTCCGTGCGCGACTCCTCAACAGATAAATACCCGGGCGCGGCATGACGAATCCTTACCACTCTGGCCTTTTGGCTTAGATCAAGTGTAGTATCTGTTCTTAATAGTTTAACCACTATTATGAGGGCACCGCCCTCATTCTTTGGTTATCAAATTTTTGCCGCCCTTGTCCCCCGCGAGCTCTGCTTGCAACTCCGGGGGCGCGATGACCCTGCCACTGCACTACCGGCTTGTGTCGTCGGGGGATCTCCCTCGCTTTTGTCTTCTCTTTGCTGATTCTGAAGTCGTGTCATTTGGCACTACTTGTGGTCTCAGCAAACGGATCGCAATCGCATTGGTTCCACTTTTCTATTGTCTCAGCCCCTTGTCCTTGGCTTTGTGGCGCAGCTGATTTTTCTGTCAGCATTGATTCATTTAAGTAATACGTGTCATGTCCGCACGCCGTTTTGGGAGAAGGGATTGCGGCCGCCGTCCTTCCTCCGGTCTCTGATCTTAACCCGTTCTTTTCAGCACTTGAAAATCCCCTTCCAAGTCACCGCCGTTCGGGTCTCGCAGGTCAGCAACTTTTGGTCAGCAATTCACCGTGGGCAGGCTGTTCCGGGACATAAAACGGTGGCGGTCGTCTCGAGTGATCTCATCCGTTGTATCACCTCTGTGAACATGGCGGTAAGGCGATGCCGGGCTAACCGAATAAAAAGTCGTCCAACCCTCCTTATCCTTGTACCTCTCCTTCGACATGGGATCCATGATGCCCCTAGTGCCGAAGCCGGCTTCACGCCTTGCCCGGTATCGTGCCTTGTCCCCCAACGCTTCCATCCACGTCTCTCCGCTCCAACTAGGCGGCATGAGCATCGGGGACAAGTGGGATAAATTTGGCTTGGGGAGCATGGACAAGGAATCCTCTTTCAGACTCCTCGATGCGTACTACAACGCAGGCGGAAACTTTATCGATACGTGCAACAACTAGTACGTGTCATCCTGCCCCTCACCGATGCCTGCGTTTATTTTTCACCGGCAGCCAGGACGGCAGCTCGGAAGAATTTATTGGCGAATGGGCCGAGCAGCGTGGCATCAGGGACCAACTCGTCATCGCAACCAAGGTCAGCCATCTTCGCAACCCAAACGACGCCTAGCTGACCGGATCAAAAAAAGTACTCCTCGAATTACGTACGCGGGGACGGTGATAACCGACACAAGGTACTCTACGCCGGCAACAGTGTCAAATCGATGCATCTCAGCCTCGAGGCGAGTCTGAAAAGACTCCGGACGTCCTATGTCGACATTTTTTACCTCCATTGGTGGGACTGGGAGACATCCATCGAGGAGGTCATGAACGGCCTCCACGCGCTCGTCCAGCGAGGAAAAGTACTCTATCTGGTACGTCCCACATCACCCACCGCTCGGTGATCTCACAGCGTTCTAGGGCGTGTCCGACACGCCTGCGTGGGTCGTGTCCCAGGCGAACCAATACGCCCGGGATCACGGAAAGACGCCGTTCGTGATCTACCAGGGTCTCTGGAACGTCATGGATCGCGCCATCGAACGCGAGATCGTCCCCATGTGCAGGGCGCACGGTGCGTTTAGATCTCGTCGTCCAGCGATCTGATCACGGACGACGGACAGGCATGGCCCTCGCCCCCTGGGGCGTGCTCGCAAGCGGGAAACTCCGTAGCGACGAGGACGAAGAGCGGCGGGCTCAATCGGGCGACGGCCGCACGTGGCAAGGCACCACATGGCGGCGAAACGAAAAAGAAAAGACGATGTGCGCGGCGCTGGACAAGGTCGCGAAGGAGGTCGGCGCGAAGCACGTCACCGCGGTGGCGATCGCGTATCTCTTGCAAAAGGCGCCGTACGTGTTTCCCATCGTCGGCGGGCGCAAGGTGGATCAGCTCGAGGCCAACGCGGAGGCGCTCGAAATTGTGCTGTCACCCGAGCACATGCGGTACCTCGAGAGCATCGTGCCCTTTGAGCCCGGCTTTCCGTTTACGTTGATCGTGCGTCTCGTCCTCGAGTGTTTGGGTCCTTGTCTGACCGTTCCTTGCAGGGTGATGGCAGTGAATACACCTTTCTGTGGAAAAACGCAGCTTATCTCGAAAAGCAACCTGGCCTTTGCGCGATCGTACCGGACGAGTCTTGATTCTGTACTGGGTTCGATGGCAGAGACACCCCACCAAGTATTGGGCATTTTAGTCGGAAAGCATCTGCAAACACATGTGCACATTATATTGCTCACTCACAAGCTTACCTGTATCATCTTCCTCTCGGTTGTTCTAGAAACATGGCTTAGGATGTAGAACTGAGGATCGATCTCGTCTAATGAGCATGAGTAGCGACACAGTTCCTGGCTACGAGAATACGAGCGAAGGCTCCCGACCTAGCTGATCACAGCCTATAACGTCTTGCCAAACTTTAGGTATTCCTTCCTCTTCGCAGCCGACTTGCATCCCATTGTCTCTCAGGACATAGTACTCCCGCCCGGGAGTCTGCACGACAGCGATCGCGTCGTGCAGCACTTCGCCCTTGGAGGTTGTAAAGTGAACACTTTCTATGTGATGGTGACTGCAAGAGTCAGCGCCAAGCGCACGGCAACACCAAACGGCGCATACGCTGCAAGGTACATGTTCACCGTATGCATGGATCTTTGTGCACCATGTATGCCGTTCGCAATAGGTAACCCAGCAAACTCTTGGGCCATCGCGTTCGCAGACATCCACTGCCCACTGATGCTAACAAGGGCTTAGTAAAAAGACGTCGAGCAGTAAACCTGAGGTCTACCCGTTCGCCACGACGCTGGCCAAAATGTACCTCTCGGCGACGCGTTTCTTGGCAATGCTGTCCGCGTCCTGCCCTTGCACGCGACTCAACCACGCTTTACTGATGCCACAGTGGTAGTCCTCGGGGTTGGACCAGGTCACACACTCGAGGAGCGAAGACGGCATGCCCATGATTGCTCGTGTTCGCTGAGCAATCCACGCTGTCCAGTCGGCGCGCAAACCATACGCAAGCGTTCCCTCCCCTGGAAGCTGTGATTGACCAATGACTTCGCACGTCGCATCAAGCACGTAGAAACGGCCCATCTCGCCAGTCCCTTCGTCTCGTGCGACCACCTGCCATACTTCGCCTGAGACGATCTCGTGGATATCTCGGATTGTGCTTTTCGACCACTTGGATGCGTCGTGGCCGTATGCGCCAACCGATACGGCGAACCACATTCGGGTAAGGACAAATCTATGCTCAAAATTCAGATGGAACCAAGGGGCGTTTCTCAACCCTCCTGTGCGACGAACCGAAGCGCAATATCGACTTGCTTCTCGTCGTCGGGACAAGTCCAGAGGTGCGCGGACAACGGGTCGTATCCAAATGTATTGATGTATTGTCCAAGGAACGACTGGTTAAATGCGCGACGCCGTCTCGAAACTTCGTCCATGCGGAACCGAAGGTATGGCCAGAAGTTCGTCATATTTGCTGGATGTTGCTCAAAGACAGTGTTCAGTCGCCGGCCAACAAAGTTTCTCGACAATATGTGCACGGCGGAGAGATAAACTGTCGCGGACAGGGTGCAGCGATGATGATACAAAAGCTTGAGTTGTATAAAAGGTTCTTCCTACCTGCATACCGAAATGTTCTGGACACGAACATACATGTCTTTCTGTCTGTCGGGGAAAGCGCACTGAGGATGATGGCCCACTTGTTCACCCACTTTCTCTCGGATGCTCTTGGAGGGAAAGAAATATTCGAAAGAGTAGGAAGAGGTATCGCACGAAAGTTGAAATCGAGGGCAGTGCTAACCACGACTGGTTTAATGGATACCGTGGGCCTTCGCGAGGGCTGCCTGTTTGTTGCATTGAGTTCGACAGGTTTGGTAGGCATCAAGGGCTTAAAGCGGAATGCGCCTGTTGTCAGACGATGGTCGCCAGAGTGCCTTCTACTGGAAATCTGCTTTGCAAGCGTCGGGATACCAGCGTGAAATGACGTTTGAAACTGTACAGGTAGTTTTGGAACTCGGAGCACGGAAGTACGCGTTTCCTGGAGCGTAGAGGCACTGCCATGGAGCGATATTTCGAGTTCTACAGGCAGTTCGGGAACGGAAGAAAAGCTATCTCGTAACGTCGAAGCATCGACATGGGACGAGATTGAATGCTGCACGGGCAGGTCGGGGATTTGGAGAGCTGAAGAAAACATTCCCTGCCGCATAGAGGCAGCGCCATCAAACGACCCTGGAGCTTGTACCGGCAGCTTGAATATCGAAGCATTGGGCAGCCTTTCCTGGAGCGTGGTATCCGCGCGTGGAAGTTGGTGGCTGCCAGCACTCGTCGCGGGCTGGGGGATCGTCTTTTTCCGTTTTGCAGGGACAGAAGTGTCTATATGCGCAGGTCTTTTCGCGGAGGCTTCCCGAGTTCTCGTGACTGTGCGGTTCCGCGGTAATCCGGCAGACAAGGGGGTTGAGGGAGTGGATACCCCCCTCGACACGGTTGGCGGCTTAACAGGCTTGTGCACGGCCTTGGCTTGATGGCGCGCAGAGTGAGACTCGGTGGTGTGCCCAGCCTTGTCTGTTTGCAGGGGCACTACCTGGCTAGCAGTAGCAACTGAAGCTGTCGGAATGTTTGCGAGCTTCTGCAAGAGCGCAGCCTTTGCAAGCTTGGAGTAACCAGAAATCCCTCGCTCTTTGCACAAGGCTTTGAGTTGAGGAACAGTGAGTTTGTTGAGGTCTGACATGGTGGTCAGGTCAAGGGTGACTACATCCGAGTCCCGACTGCTAAAGATGATTTACTAGCAAACTACTGTGTTATGGATGTTCCCCGGCGAAGGCGCGTGACTGTCAGAGCGCGTCGCCTTCCGAACTCAAAGGTTTGGTCAATAAGGAAGGCCAAGAACAGTCATTTCAGGTGAGCGAGCATACCGAGTAACTATGAAATGCTTATAAGCCCCATAGACCACACGCGTGCTTTCTTGAGTTCTGCATGATCTCTTAAAGTCAGGCAATATGAATCGTTTATTTTTTTTGGACAACTGACACGTCTAATACGCAGGCTACGATGGGATCCAGTCTGAGCTAAGTCTTGTGTGCTCGCACAGAGTTTCGCAGCGTGAGGCAGCCCACCAACTCGCTGACATTCAGTCCACTGTCCTCGAGCTTCCTAGCAGCTGGTTTTCGTCGTCCCCGGCCTCCAGCCGAGCGACCTTCCTTCCACAGCGGATCCTGAGCGTGTCTCGCAGAAATCCAATCAGGGGCCAAGGGTGCCCTTTTATTCTCCTGGACGGAACGTTCGTAACGCGTCATGAAAAGGGTGTAGTGAGCGATTACCTTTTCAGCGGCTGCTCGTCGCTGTTGTTCCCTCAATTCTTCAGCTAGGGACGGGAGGATGCGGATAATGCGACGTTCCACCGGAGGACCGTACAGGTCCTCTGGATCGTCGGCATCGTCGGCATCCTGGTTTACCTGGGGTTGCACTGCTGCTCCGCTTGCTGACCTTACTTCCTCTTGCGCACTGACCAAGCTTCCGGCTCGGACATGGGTTGGCGTTTGCGTAACCGAACTAGACGTGGTTGCTCGAATATCCGGGGGGTGCGCTTGGGGTGTATAGGAGGTGGTAGATTCTGTCAGACGATCGTCGACTCTCATCTCGACATCATCGTCAGGTGACGTTGCCGACACAATATCGACCGATATTTGAATGCCTGTGCCCTGGGCTGCTCGGAAAGACGATCTCTCAGGAGACCTCATCCCCCCTCCCGTCGTCGTCTTGGTAGGAGTGATATTTGTCATTTCCACATCTGAATCTCTAGGGGGAGTAGGGTCTGTCTGAATTGTATGCGATATAGACGATTGCGTCCTCTTCTTAGCGGCAAAGGTGTGCTTCACCGGGGCTGCCTCCTGTCGGTCATCCTTCTTGCTTTGTCCATGAACGGTCAGAGGTTGCGCATAGACCCCAGCACTCTGTGGAACACTCAGGAGAAACCTTGAACTGTGAATAACCACACACCAATTCTTGTTCTTGCTTGGGATGACTCTCTGCCATCGAGCTGGCTGTGGACATAGTGTCTGCAGTAGAGGTCAAGCTATTTCGGTCATCATGCGACGCGGTGAACGCCACGCCCGGGGTGACTTTCTTGCATCGTCTACATGTCCACGCGCCGAGCCCGTTGTCCGTGTCACCCATGTTCGTCGCGCGTATGCGTCGCATGAGCTCCTCGTCCTCGACGGGTGGCATGTGGCACCCTGCTCTAGGGGTCGATGAGATGACTACTTGTGCAACTGGGACCTACTGTGGTGCCATGTCTTGTTGCATCCTCGACAGGTCAACAGAAACGCCTGTGGACCGTTGGTGGATTGCTTGCACCGCTGACAGGACAACATGTGTGTCGGAACAACAGCCAACAACTACGCGTCAGCATGGACCCATTCGAAGTGCGCATGCAGTTCTTGGGTCTCCTCCGAAAACTGAACGCGTGAGTCTTGTCTTTTGCACCCGACCGTGCTCGAGTTCTTCGTAGGACCCAACAATCCATCCAGAAGGTGGTTGGATATGCGCTCAAGTATTTTTCACGCTGTGGAGAGGACCTGTGGGAGTGCATCGTCGAGGAATGCCAAAAGGTGTGTGCTTTCGACCATCCAAACCGCCTACTTATTCTACCAGGGATCGATCAACCATCGAATCAACATCTTGTATTTCCTCGACTCGCTCTGTGAGTCGTCCCTGCTCGCAAAAGCACATCAGCAACCCCCCGCCGATTCCTCGTCCTCGTACGTTCTCTTCTAACCTTCTGACCGTGCTAAAACCACACTCCAGACACTCCAAGCAGGGCAACACCTCCTTGTATGTCGACTACGTTTCCCGAGACCTCTGCCAGATCATCGAGTGCGTCGTGCCTGTCGGACGACAGGGCCTTCCTAACCTCTCAAGCACGAATCAAGTACATGATCCTATTCCCTGTCTATAGCGCACTAACAATTCCTCCGACCTAGATCCTCGAAAATTGGCGCACGAAACGCATTATCGAGCCCCAACGGATCGATGAAGTAATGCAAGTCCTCTCTTCCCGAAAAACTCAAGAGACCGAGACAGAGTCGACTGCGCCCGCCGTACCTTTGACCCAGCCTTCCCCCTCACGGCCTAGTGTTGCCAACGATGCCCATCTCTCGCGTTCCGAGATCTTCAAGCGGATCGAAGAGGACCGTGAACGACACAAGCGGCTTCGGGAACGACGTTGGGTACAAGCGCAGCCCATGTCGCATCACGATCACGCTTCTCCATTCCTCGCGGCGGGCTCGGGGACCTACGCGCTCGCTGCGTTTCTACCGCTAAGCGAGGGGGAAAACGCAGAGCTGGCGCTGGATATCGAGTTCGAGAATGAGTGGGAGGCGACGAGTGATTGGAACGAGGACGATGTCGAGGCGGTGGTAGAGGAGAGGGAGTTGTGCTTCCCACATTTGAGGCGGCGGGACGAGATGTTGGCAGAAGGAGAGGGCGGCGAAGAGCCCATGGATCTGTCCTAGGGTTAGGGTTAACAGAGGTCTATCAGATACCATGGCAGACTCGGACGAGTGCATTCAAGTAGCCAGCGCATTTATCCTCCAATCACCACCAGGAGAGATCAACGACGTTCTCAATGGTTCGTATTCACTCGCCATCGCCGGACACGCGCTGATGACGCGTAGATGTGCGTGCCATCGTCAACGACGACGACGTCCTCGAAGACGGCCTCCTACCTGCCCTCCGAGAATACAATCTCGCGCAGTTCACCTTGGTAGACGTACCAGATACAGATCACCAGGTAGGCACTACGCAAGTCGCTCTGCGCATCCTTATCATCGCCCTTTCAGACCATTGTCAGCGACGTGGCGCGGCTACAAGACGACGACGACGACGAAGAACGTTTCTTGGATCCACGTTCCAAAACCTCGTTCAGATTCGATCACCTGAGGCTGGCGAGTAGATCCGAACATCCTTGACTGCCCTTTGCCTCACGATCACCAGGAGGCGTCTGATCCTCGGCCAGAAGAACCCGAGCCGACGGACGAGCTACTCCGGTAAGCCCTCCACGGTACTCTAACGCGATCAAGCCTGAACAACGAACAGCGCAGCCCTTGAATCCGCTGCGCTCTCCTATCTTGCTGCACACTACGTCGACGGCGTCGTTGCCATCTTTGCCTCCCAACCACCCAGCCACTTTATAGCCCAAATCGTCTCCAACAAGTACAACCCCACCAACTTTTGGTGCGTTCTCGACCCGTTCCGAGTTCCGTTGGCTCACTCGCAGAGGTCAGGTCGGGTCGGTGGCGTTCTCACTACGACATCGACCTGGGGGAGTCGAGGACGATTCTGGGCAAAGTCCTCGTCCATGTTCACTACTACGAACAAGGGAACGTAGGCATTTTCGATCTTCTCGTCGACATGCCTGTTCATGCATTCATAGGTCCAACTCGAAACGTCGCACGACATTTCGATACCAGTACCACCTGCCGTTGTGAAGGCATCTCCCAACGCAGCAGCAAGCAAGATATTTGCGTTGATCGAGGCAGAAGAGACGCGGATACAGACGTCGCTCAACGCCGCGTACCATGACATGAGCGAGAAAGCGTTCAAGGGCCTTCGACGTGCCCTTCCACTCACCAGACAAAAGATCGAGTGGGACAAAGTAGGTTTGGTTCGTAATTGACGAGTGTGTTTCGCTCAGCATCTTCAAGGTGACGGGATACAAGCTTGGCGCAGAGCTCACAGCGAGCAAGGGCGCCTTTGTTGCTGCGTCGTGAAATCCGTGACTGCGTTCGGACTAAGGCCAACCATAGGTTACGATTACAGATACAAGCAGACAGATAATAAGGACGTAGATGGCTACAGTTTTGCCGCCTCGAACTGGTCCTCTGTGACACCTTTGCCCATCGCTGCAGTGGACGAGACTCCGCCTGTGACGGTCTTGATCAGACTGTCGGCATAGTCAGCACCACTCCACTGTGGCAAGAATGAGCACAGGCCGTTGATCTCTGCAGGTTTGACATACCTTTTGATGCGTCAATACATCGCAACCAATCTCTCGCTCCTTGCGCTGGACAATCTCGACGTAAGCTTTCATCCCTTCCTTTGCGTACGCACTGGCGAAAAGATCGCTGATGTATGCATTCGAATGCAACCCCCCGAGCTTGTATCCGGTCAGCACATCATCTCCCCAACGTTGTCATAGGCTTACCGTGATAAACTGCCAGCAGAAGCCGAGCTTTCCAAGCTCCCAGATATAGTCTTTTGTGTCTTGAGTGCTGAGACCAGCGGCCTCCCAATTAAATGAAGGGCTGAGATTGTACGCGAGCCAGTGGCCAGGACGCACAGCGTGTACGCCATGTGCAAACTCGCGTGCCTGTGCCAGGATGGGCTTCTTCGTCTCCATCCACAGCGCGTCCGCGTACGGCGCGTACTCGATGCAGCGCATGATCGCACACTTGGTGCCGCCCTGGTACCTATAGTACCCCTCGCGGGTCCTCGGCAAGTCCCAGTCCCAGTGGGGAACGGTTTTCAATCCAAACTCTTTTTGCGCGATGGCGACTGCCTGGGGGTACGATACGTGCGTGACGCGGCGCAGGAACTGTTGCACGGCGTGTCGTGGCGTGCCCTGCGAGGCGAGGGCGGTTGCCAGAGTCTCGGAAAACAGCTGAAGACGAGCAGCAGCGACCCAGGCGTCCTCGATGGCCTGTAAATCCGCACCCGACTTGCCCGCCGCCTCGGCTTTGAGCATGACTGCAGCAAGTGGCTGCAGCGACGGATTGGTCGCGCCAAGAATAAATGGATGGTCCCGAACATCAATATTGGACGTGATCAGGGTCGCCGCTTCCGAGTCCGTACGGGCAACGATCAAGTTCTCCACACCCATGATGTCAAACTGGAGACGGATCGCGACGAGGCGGTTCACATGTTCCGCGACAGGTACGAGCACCTTGCCGGCCATGTGTCCGCACTTTTTAGTGCCTGGTGCCTGGTCCTCGATGTGTATCCCCGAGGCGCCCTTTTCGACAAAGAGCTTTGCGAGCTTCATGACGGCAGTGAGACCGCCGTGCCCGGTGTCGGCATCGGCGATGAGCGGGCGGAGGTAGTCGATGTAGGGCGTCGCTGCAAGCTCAGCGTCTGTCATGCGAGCGCGGGCTTCGCGCTGTTTGCGATCATGGAAGAGCTGGGCTAAGAAGAGGTGCTCGACCTTGTTGGGCACGGTGTTGGAGGGGTAGTCTGGGGTTGATCGATTATCAGGCGCCCAGATCGCTGGGTGCTAGAGCTCACCTGCGAGATCAGGGCCTGGTTCATTGGTGCTCGATGCCGTCGATGACGACTGCCAGCCGGAGACGTAAACGGTCTCGAGGTATTTGGCCATCTGAGTGATTTGCACGGGGTCGAGCCTATTTGGCAATGAGCTGCGGTCGTAAAACGCGGGGAAATACTTACGCGCCATACGTATGCGACGGCGTGCCGTTCTTGGCGTGTTTAGAAAGGAGCGTAAAGAGTTTCTTTCCTTGTATGTCAGAGGGATATTTAATGGGGATTGTCCCCCTCTTTGAGACGACCTGGGCAGCGGTATACGGGCGCTTTACACGAGCAAAGCGGGGGCTCTACTCGGCTGTGAGTTAATCAAGTGATGATGAGATAGGGGTGATTACCTTGAACCATTGCTCGACTTGGGCGACCTCAGCGAGGAGAGCGGCGCGTTCTTGGCTGGACATTGCTAGAGAGGAATCAGTGCGCTTGTTACTGCACGACGAGGAGGAGAACAAGACGAGTCAAATTAAACCTGTCTGGTCAACCACCCGCACGTGATTAGGGTATAATAAACGTTTTTCTCGTGATTTTATGGAAAGCCGGACGTTCGCGCCGATAGCCGGGTTGTCACGCCTTCCTGTGGAATCGCTTTTCTCGGGCGGCTTCTTATGGGGGGACACCTATCACCGCTACGCTGATTATTACCTTGTTTACAAGGTCACTTGGGCGGGGAAATTGTGGCTGTGATGTCGTTTTTTTGACATTCCCACGTACCTGTAGCCACTACTAGCTCCTTTTTCTCCAGCTCCAAACGGGCGCACGAGTGCTCGTGCATGCGTTACTCACCCACTCTAGACTCAGTCGTCTACACATGTGCCACTTCAGGCATGCGCCCTCCCGCCCGTGCGCGCATCCATCCCACCACCTTTACCACGCCACAATGATGGGGGTGAGAGGGGCACGGGTAACACAGCGGCGTGTTTACACCACCACCACTACCACTTACCACAAGGGGCAGAGCGCGCAACATCGTGCTACCACAAGGGCAAGGGGGCACGCGACGGTGTGACGAGGGCGAGGGTGAGGAGGCGCAACAGGTACGCCCCCCACCACTACCGCGATGACGCACTATAGCGCACCACCACCAAGACGGCGGCGGCGGTGAGCAACAACATGCCCACCACCACAACGACGAGGACGATGGGGACACGGCGACTCCCGAAACGACGACGACAGCAACGACGTGTAAGAGAGGGGCGACGCGACGGAGCGAAGCGGTACGCCATCACCACCACCACGACAACGGGGGCGAGGGAGCGTACGTTTTCTTCCGATGAAGACAGCGAGCAGGACGTAGACGAGAGCCTTTAATTAACTAGTTCACTGCAATACTTGTCTAGAACTTAAAAGTCGTATTTCCTATTTCGCTCATCGCACAATGGTCCTCGGTGTCCCCCCAGTCACGCACGCCACTTTAGGACCAGTATGTGACATCCGGCTATCAGTCGAGGCGCGAACGTCCGGCTTTCCATATGATTTCGATTCAGATCAAACTCCACAACTACATTGATTACCTCCGATCACCATCGTAAACAAGACCAGCCAGCCCGTAGCGTACCACAAACGCCGACACACTCCCAGCAACCTGTGGGCCCATGAGTCTGCCAAATCGATCATGTCAAGCTCATACTCACCTGCGTCGCCATTAGCACCTGTACTAAGCGCTTTTCGGACATCGGTCCGAACCGCACCAAGAGGAAATTAAGGATCGTCAGGTTACTCGCTGCAAGGATCTGGGCGTTATTCGGATGCAGGGTAAGCTCCGTGAGACCCAGTGCCGAAAAGATCCGAAGAATTACCGCCGCCAACTTGGATGGTGGCTGCGGGAACGACGCCATCGAGGGGTGTAATAAATTGGTGTCAGGGTCAAATCTGTCAATCGCGAAATCATCGCATGTCACCACAGGATGGCTGGAACAAACCTTGGGACACGATGTCTTGGACACGGAACCAGCCCGAATAGCTGTGGACATGACAGGACAAAGTTGAATATTTGGGGCAAAAAGAAGAGCAGCAACGTCTTTGAAAAGTGGGCCTGTATCCCCACAACCGAAAACGCCATGCCAGTGAGGTAACAGAGTGTATCTCCGGGAAACGCGCGTGCAGGATACCTGTGCATCGTCATCGGACATAAGGAGGCGATGGAAACACCAACGCACCAATTATGGTACATGAAGCCAAGACAGACTCCCAGTAAGGGAAGCATGAAATACAAGCTGAATAGATGTCTGCCCACTAACTCGCTACTGCCATACGACATTCCGGCATGCCATGCGCCTCCGATCTCCACCTCAGTTTGACTGCCGAGGAGGTGGAGGGGTATCTTGAAGTCTATGGGCCACGGAAGATATAGCAGATCGTTCAAGATGACCGATATGGCGATGATGACCGCCTGACTGACTTCGGACCCGTTGATGCCAGCGAGAATGTTGATGCTGTTGGTGGTGAAAGTCGAGAGGAGTGACATGTACAGGTAGTAGAGCGGACCTAGACACGATGTCAACGACGTGATCCACGGCTATAGTCTCCACGAACCAAGATTCACCAGCACGCCAAAAAAGCGCCGGAGTGGAATGGGTACTACAACGTGGGTGTTCCCACCCTCGGCATAGTATACCATGAGCATGGGGATGGCAGCGATGATGGGTATTGGTAGTTTATGCCTCCACCGAATATCAAAGACGTCGTCCAGAAAACCCAGCATGGTCGCCATCAACAATGACAACAGCGAGGAGAGGTACACTGACAGCTAGAGCTGACGTTTGCACGACGTGTACCTTTGAAACGATGAGGTCTCACCTCATGGTGCAGCGAAGCCACTCCTTGAAGGCCTTCGAGGGTCTTTCGGCTGTCTGGAAGGCTCCCGACCGTGTCTGAGAAGGGAAATGGAATAAAGAGAATCAAGAAGAGGATGTATATGGAGGCGCATATCAGTCCCTGGCTCTCTGGTCTGTCCGTGCTCAGTAAAGCGCAGACCTGATGCTCCCAAGGAAACTTACATTGGGTCTGAATAGACCTTTAAGAGATCCCTTCCTTTGAGGTTTGCGCGGATGAACGTTGGCCCAAGGGCAGGTATCAAGTAGAGCGCGGCAAGGAATGCGAATATAGAGAACCCCACAGAGGCGAACAAAACCGGGAGGGGCGGTGGCGGGTCGAGAAGAGGGCGAACGATGAACCAAGCCGCGACGGGGACGAGAGAGACGAGCAGCAAGTTTGGCAACGGTCTCGCGGGTGGTGTTGGTGGCATTTCGAGTCCAAGTTGAGATGACCAACAGCTGGATATTGAACCCAACCCAAGCTCATCTCAAGGTTGTCCAAGCAAAGGGTCGCGGTGTATTCGGTACGTTCGACCTACTCGTTCTCTACCCCTGGTCTTACAAGTCATCCCAGCTAGTCGACCCATTCCACCTCAGACAGTGATCGAAGTCAGCCCCGTCTTGCTCTTCAGCAAACAAGAATACGATGATCATGGAAGACACACGCTGCTCGACCACTACGTCTACAACTGCAGAGACGGCAGAAGGGCGCTCCCATTGGGTCTTGGTACGTTTGTTTTGTGCTCAATCTCCCAACGCTCATCACCAACAGGCTCATTGTTCAATCACGCGGGGAGCCCAAACGTGTCCTATTCCGTGGATCCTGCACGCGAATGCATCGTGTATACCTCTACGCGGATGATCCAGCCTGACGAGGAACTATGCGTATTCTACGGCCACCAGCTTTGGTTTGACCCTGTCGACGGTCCACCCCGTCAGTACTCGGATTCAGACGAAACGATCGATCATTGGGGTGGCCTGGGGAACATCCAACAACACACGGACGACGGTATTGTTGTGTATCAACCCACCAATATGGACGATATTGTTCAAGAGGCCGACCTGCCATTTACTTGGATCAGACTCGGCCTAGAAAAGGAGGAAGAACGGCTGGAAGACATCGAACTCGGTAGGCGTTCTAGTATCTGGCTTCATTTACTTACCGTTCTCACACAGTACAGGCATGGGTCGTAGACATACCCGATCCAAAGCATATTGCTACGATGTTGAGGTCAAACACATTTCTCTGTGACCCCCCGCCATCTGACGTATCCTCCAGATGGCTCAAACAATCCGGACTCGACACAGACGCACTATCGCACCTCAAACGCATCCGGAGGCAAGGATCCCTGGCCACCCTCTTACTTGACACCTCCCCAACTCTGCCTCTACTCCCTCCCACTCCCTCCCTCGACTCCGCGTACCTGCTCCCAGTCCCGTCCAACCCTGCACGCACGCCCGCCTCGCTCGCACTCAAGAACACGTACTGGCCTACCGTGTTTTGTCCCAAACGGAAATGGGAACCAGAACCATGGACACGAGCTCGCGTTTGCTGGGCATCCGACGCTGTGCACCACCTCCTCTCTGCCTCGCATATCCAAAACTCGACCGAGGTTAGTCATACAGCAGTACCCGGACTCATGCTCATCGACTGCAGGTACCCGTCGTGGCGTACGTCCCCTTGCCCTATTCAGAAGACAAACCCTCGGTCTCGCGCCCGTTTTTCGGGTACGATACCCGTGTGTCGACGCGTCATCCCCTCCGACACGCTGCCCTCGACGTCATCCGCCACGTCGCAGACGACCGTGCTCAACGGGACACGAGCGGGGCCGAGAACGGCGCACAGTACCTCTTGACGGGCTTGACCGTGTTCATCACGCACGAACCCTGTGTCATGTGTAGCATGGCCCTTTTGCATTCGCGGGTCAAAGAGGTGTTTTATCTCGTCCCGATGGCCAAGACGGGCGGATGTGGTGGCGTCGCGTGTGTGCCTGCCCTCAAGGGTGTCAACCACCGGTTCAGCATCGCTGTCTGGAAGCGGGATCGGGATGGATGGCCAGACGCACTGAGCGAAGAGATCGACGTTTGAAAGGCACGTAGATCAGGCCCTTGCTGGGGTATCAGTGTCCAATCCCTTCCAGAGTGAAGCGGACAGTATAATTCTCGTGGCATACCAAATGATGGGCAAGGTCATGAGTAGACAAGACACCAACTTCTTAGAGCCATCATGCTTTTGTCGGATCTACAAAGTAATACGGTTTACAGCAGCTTGCGATCGACAAATAGAGTAAGCCAAAAGGTGCGTATCAGATAGCCTGGGTGGAAGAGCGCACAAGTGTAATTTGGGTAGTCGTCTGCAAGCAATGTAACTGGCTCCCCTCCGAAGACTCCGTGAACAAGAATTGGTTGTTCCTGCTTACTGACATGTATGGGTTCCCAAGCGCGTCTACAGTGGCATCAAGAGTAGCATTGAACAATCCAGGGTCCTTGAGCGGGTCCAACAGTAAACGGGCGGCATTGATGAAGTCTCCGTTAAGGTGGCTCGCCACACACACTATGATGTTGGCGATGAGAACGTAGGTGCCGCAGTGCACCGAGAATGTTATAACAGTATTGTGTGAGGGTCACTTCTTGCGCATCGCCAAACACCGGGTACCGCGCAGTGTTGTAGACACCCATCGCCGTGCTAAACACGGTTCTCCGGTAGATCCCAGCTGCAGCCGTCGGACCAATGGGCATGGTGGTAGAAGAGAAAAGTACCTCGTTGAGATCAACGGAGAAGAGAGAGGGCAAAGAGCAAGAGATAGTGGCGTGACATTGCAGACTGACAAGTTCGCGATATCCTTGGCCCATTGGTCATCTGGCATCACATTTGGCCACGTCGTTCCATTCGGCATGAATTCGATGCTATTTCCTGTGGAGTGTAATGTTCCACCCAGGATGATTGCGGAAGCATTGAAGCGATACAACTAGGGTACCCCCTCCGTACCAAAATTGCTCATCAAGGCAATCTTGGGCTGTGGGCGGGACAGAAGCAAGTGGCTCCACGGGAATATTATCCCCATCGGACCCAGGGCCTGAGGCTAACTGTAAGTCACCACCGATCTTGATGAGTCCAACGATGCCAGCCATCCCCGCGCACATAGATTCCATAACGACGCTTAACTGTTGAAACGTCCGAACTAGGTATCTGGGGTCGCTGAGGTGTTGAATGAACCACTGGAATTAGGGGCTATCAGATTCACTGAGCCGGATTGGGGCACCGTCGCCCATGTATTGTTTGTAGTCAATCCAGTCGTCAACCCCAGTTCCCAAACGGTCAATAATGCGAGTAGGAGCGGTTCAAAGCCATGGCGCACCAGATAAAAGACGAGGGTGCCAATAGACAGACTAGCATAAACAGTGACTCTTTGGCTCTGGATACCTCCCCTAGTAAGTCTGAAAAGCACGTAGCGCCTCCCAGTCACCATTATCACTGCCGACGCAATGGTAACTGAAAGGGCGGATATCGTTCGTTGAAAGAGCGACAAGGTATTGAAAGGTATAGTTCCCGAAGGTATATTTCCCAATAACGTGGAAATAGAATACGAGAACGATGGGTGCCGTGGAGAAGAGGAAAGAGCAAAACAGGATAAAGATGTCCACAGCATCTGCAAACCGGACTGATTTGATTGCGATGGCCTTCCCCTCTAGGAAAGATTGGGCAGCATCGTCCCTGTCCATTCTATGACAGCGGATCTTATCGACATTCTGAACGATGACGTGTTGACCTAGAGTCACGCACCTAGCAGAGTGGAGACTGAGACACTTGTTGAGCGAGCGAGGCGGTGGGGAGGGAAGTGGCTAAAGTAACCGTGGTTTAGGCCTAGGTTTCAATGGCCCCGAGGCCTAATAGCGCGGACATACCAGTCGAGACACGTCAGACGAAGCTGGTGCACGTAGTCACGCTCAGCTCAAGCAAGCTGAGGGAAGAAAACTGTGAATGACAGAATAAAAAGCAAGAATGGGGAGTGAATATGCGTATCTGGTAAGAAGCAAGCCAGTTCGAGCCAGGGTCCGAATTACAAGGTATTGGTACGTACGTATCTCCCACATTTTTGAGTGGGTTCCTAATCAAGACTAAAGCAAAAGCAGAATGTTTAAATAGCGGTGTGATCCGCATAGTCATCCACATGACTGGGACTACAGGTCGAATCTTCGCTTTCTCCTCCCCCCCGATGACTCCGTAAGCAAAAATTGGTTGTTCTCGCTTACCGACATGTATGGGTTCCCAAGGGCATTTACAGTGGCATTGAGAGTAGCATTGAACAGCTCGGGGTCCTTGAGCGGGTCCAACAATAACCGGGTAGCATTAATGAAGTCTCCGTTAAGGCGGCTTCCCATGCGCAACCTCACCACGACGATGAGCATGATCATCGACACCATGATGTTGGCAATGAGAACGTAGGCACCGTAGTGCGCCGAAAACGTGGTAGTTCCGTATTGTGTAGCGGTCACCTCTTGTGTAGTTCCAATGTTCCACGCAGCGCTATAGACACCCATCGCCGTGCCAAACACGGTGCTCAAGTAGATCCCAGCTAACTGATCATAGGGCCAGCCCGTAGAATAGATAGGTACAGCGTTGATACCAAGAGAGAAGTTCATGAGAGATTGCGAAGGGCAGGTTGAGGCAGGGGCTGTGGCATTACAGACCAGGTTCGCAATGTCCTTGGCCCATTGGTCATCTGGCATCACATTTGGCCACGTCGTTCCATTCGGCATGAATTCGATGCTATTTCCTGTGGAGTGTAATGTTCCACCCAGGATGATTGCAGAAGCATTGATGCGATACAACTGGGCTTCTTGTGGAACGATCATAGATAATGTTTGATTGTCGCCCCCTTCGTACCAAAATTGCTCACCAAGGCAAGTGAGGTTTTGGGCTGCGGGCGGGATAGAAGCAAGTGGCTCCATGGAAATATTGAAGCCATTCAACGATGTGGAGAAGGAAAACGCGCTGTTCGTGGTGTAAAGCGGAAGTGGTGGGTAGTAAATGACCCCCATCGGACCCCCTGAGGCTAATTGTAAGTCACCACCGATCTTGATGAGTCCAACGATGCCAGCCACCCCTGTACACACAGATTCCGCAACGATGATAAATTGTTGAAGCGCTGAAGCTAGGTATGTATCTGGGGTCGCTGAGGTGTCAAATGAACCAGAAGGGACCGCCAAATCCAACGAGCCGACGAGGGGCACCGTCGTCCATGTGTTGTTTGTGGTCAATCCAGTCGTCAACGCCAATGCCCAAACGGTCAATAATGCGAGTAGGAGCAGTTCAAAGCCATGGCGCACAAGGTAGGAGGCGAGGGTGCCAATAGACAGACTAGCATAAACAGTGACTCTTTGGCTCTGGATACCTCCCCTAGTGAGTCTGAAAAGCACGTAGCGCCTCCCAGTCACCACTATCACTGCCGCCGCAATGGTAACTGAAAGGGCGAATATCGTTCGTTGAAAGAGCGACAAAGTGCTGAAAGGTATAAATCCCGGAGGAGTTTCTGGCTGCACCGGAGTCCCCTGGAAATGGAATACGAGAACGACGAGAACGACGGATGCCGCGGAGAAGAGAAAAGAGCAAAACAAGACAAAGATGTCTGCAACGTCCGTAAACCAGACCGATTTGATTGCGATGGGTTTCCTCCCCAGTAAAGATTGGGCAGTGTCCATTCTACGACAGTGAATCTTACCAACATTGGCGACGACATGTTAACCTAGAGTCACGCACCTAGCGTGGTGGAGATTGAGATGCTTGTTGAGCGGGCGAGGTGGTAGTTAAAGCGGCCGTGGTTTGCCTAAGTGACTTTGCCGGCCATTGTAGGCGCCAATCTGCCACTAGTGGTTCGGCCGCAGGCCTCAAGATCGCTGTGGAGAGGCGATGAATTCAAGTTGATGGTGGTACGAGTAAGACGTTAGTACTGGCAGCGACTCGAGATCTCACTTTAAAACGACCCATGTATGTGCAGTCAAAGAGAAAGCAAACCCATCGAAAGAGTGTAACCTCTCAAGCACGCGTGAATAACATTGTTTTATCCGGGTACCCCTCCTCTGACACACCCCCAAACCCGCGTCATGGACACGGGCTTGCGTTTGCTAGGCGTCCGATGCCGCGAATGTCGCCTCTACGCGCCAACGAAATCCATATATTCAACGGCATCGACGGTCTGCAGCATAAAAACTCATCCGGACGGAACCATCGATCCTCGAGACAATCCAGCGCAGGTCAGTGCTCCAACCTGGACGACGCTGTGCATGAGGCCGACCTTCCATTGGGTCGCATTCAGGCTCGTAAGGGGGAAAGAGCGGGGAGAAGGTATTGAACTCGGTAGGCCTTGCCGCCTTCCTCGCCGCCTTCCCCACTCCTACCAGCTCACCAACCCACTGTATTTTGTCCCAAACGGAAATGGGAACCATTGAACCGTGTACACGAGCGCGCGGTCACTGGGCGTCCAACGCCATGCCCTATTCAGAAGACATGGCGCCTTTCGAGTACTACACACGCGTGAACACGGGCAGTTGATAGGCTTGACCGACGCGAGCCCTGCGCAGTAGGACCAAGACAGAGTGAGGAGATCGATATTTGAAAAGCACATGCTACATAGACATATGACAAAACCTCTTTGAAAATCCAACAGATCCCCATGTTCGAAAACACCTTCACTAGAGATTGGAATTCTGCACAGACACGAGCTGCACCGTTGGCGGGTGCCACATCTTGTCTTGAATGAGCTCGAGCAGGTCCCCGTCCGAGAGGGTGCGCAGATGGTGGTTCGTGTCCAATCCCTAGACGCGGTCAGTCCATGTTCACCACACGGACCACCACGCACCTCTTGTTGCGCTTGGCGAATGACCGACAACGCGATCTGCGCGCTGAGATCCCGGATGCGCGTCAGGCGCGGGTATACCAACCCTGCGGCCTGCTCCTCGGCATCGAGCGACGAGGCGAGCGCGACAGCTGCTTGCTTGACCATGCTATCCGAGACGTGACGCGCCTTGGAGAGAATCGCACCGAGACCGATCCCGGGGAAGATGTACATGTTGTTGCCCTGCCCGGGCTCGTAACACACACCGTCGTGTGTCACGGGCTGGTACGGGCTGCCGGACGCGTAAATCACTTTACCGTCGGTCCTGCAAAGGATGAGCAAAGCAATCGGGAACAGACACAGACGTACCATTCAATGGCGTCTGGGTAGCCGAGTTCACACAGATGGACCGGGTTGGACAGGGGGAAGATGATGGGCCGCGCATTGAGCGCAGACATGGCCTTGACGACCTCCTCTGTGAACGCGTTCTGAAAAGGCGTGAGCAGGACGTGGCTGGCACGGGGCTCGACGTACCTTGATCGTGCTCAGGCCGAGCAGTGCGGTGGGCTTGACATGGTGAATGATCTCGACCAAGTTGGTGAGCTGCGGCCCGTCGTAGTCGGTGCGCGCAAAGACTAGAGGACCTGTCAGCGTTGGCATGCAAACAAGAAAAGAGACGCACATTTTTTGTGTTCCTGGAGACCCTTGCGGCCAGCGGTGACAAGTCCCTTGGAGTCGACGGTCTGACAGGTTCGTCAGCAAGGTTCCTCACAGCTGATCGCCACTCACGTAAATGCGCGACTTTGCCTCTTCGGGAGACAACCCCAGGGAGGTGAAAAACGAGAGGAGCTGCTTTGCGACGCCAATGCCTGCAGAGCCTGCACCAAAGAAGAGGATCCTCTGATCTGCCAATGCCCTACCCGAGGCATCCGAAGAGAGACGGGCCGCGTTGATGAAACCAGAGAGGATGACCGACCCTGTACCTTGAATCTGTTTAGCGGGATCAGCAGGGCGGAAAGAACGACAAAAGGGAACAGGGTGTACATCATCGTTGAACACGCGGTACTGATGACGGTACCTGTCTAGGTACCGAAACGCGTTGTCGGTCGAAAAGTCCTCAAATTGGACAAGCAGGTCTGGGAACACGTCCCTGACCGCTTGCATAAACTCGTCCATAAAGGCGTCCATCTGCGCGCTATCAGCCCTCACACCGCGACATCCACTCGGACGCACCTCTGGGCCGGCAGGCCTCGCACGACGCACGCCAATGTAGAGCGGATCGTCGAGGTAACGTTGAGTATTGGTTCCGAGATCGAGGCAGATAGGCACCTGCGCGATCACGATCAGCAACGCGACCGTCCGTACAACACCCACTCACCGTCGACCCAGGCTTGATCCCCGCGCCAGCGACGTACAGATCCCTGCACACGTTCAATGCGTGCACGACGACAGAGACGACACCTACAGTTTACCGATGCTGATGGGGAGGCCGTTGGCGCCGAGATCGCCGAGACCGAGGATACGGGAGCCTGTCCGGGGCAGGTGAGTACAGGACGGGGTAGGCAGTGCGGACGCACCGTCTGTGACGACGGCGATGCGGGCGTCGTGGGCGTTGGGCCACGATGCGAGGACATCGCGGATGTGGCCCTTGTCCTCGATTGAGACATACAGACCCTCTGGGCGACGCCAAATGTGCGAATAGTTGACGCAAGCTTCGCCGACCTAGTACGAGTGAGTCACACGACGGACTGCACGACGGGCGCTCACCGTGGGGGTGTAGAGGATGGGGACCATTTCCTGGTGAGGGGTCAAGCAGGGTCAGCTGGTGCACGCTCTGGTGCGCACCGACATGTTTCCAAGCAAAATGTCATAAAACAGGTTGGAATCACGGCCCTTGAGGCCGTTGAGATAGATGTATTTCTCGAGGGAGGCGGGCTTTGAGCGCAGCTGCTCGAGACAGCGGCGACGGTGGTCTGTATTGGTCAAATGAGGCGGAAATCTAGCGACGGACATGGCGTGAAAAGCTCTGGCGCGTGTACGACGAACAAGTAGCATAAGAAAAAAAGAAAAGGAAAAAGTCGGTTTATGACGACGTTTTGGTCCGAGTCGGCCCGCTGGTCGCCCGCATCAGTACAGCGCGGGCCTGGCAGCGACGACACCGACCTTGTTCACCAAAACTGCCTGCGCTTGTCCCTGATCGCCCTCAACGTCGTCTTCCGCTCGCCCCAGCCCGCCTTGGCCGCGTCGACCATGCCCTGCTGCCTCTTTCCAAACGCCCTCCGGAGTGGCCGCGGGAGCGCAGCGACCTGCGAGACGAAGCTGGGCGTGCAGCCGAACATCTTGGCGAGCTTGCTGCAGGAGTAGAGTGCGGGGTCGGACCGTCTGAGCGCGCGCAGTTTCTCAATATCCGCTTGGGCGAGTCGCTCTGGCTCTGGCTCGTACGCAGACGGACGCAGCAGCGGGGGCAGGGGGTCGTGCGTCGCTGTCGCTGGGCGCAGCAGCGGGGAGGCGGGGTCGAGGGTGGTCGACAAGGGCGACGGTGCGGAGGGCGGCGGTCGGCGAACAAAGGACAGGTTTCCGCCGAGCGAGGAGGCGGGGCTGTTGCGGAGAGGGTCCGGAAAGCGTGCTGGGGGTCGCTCTGGGCGGCGGGTTGCATATGTTCTGACGAGAACTCGCAGCATGTCGCAGGAGAGAAAGACGTTGCGATCGGTCACGCGCCGATCGACTAGCAAATTCTATCATAATACATGTCTTGTAAGCACAGAAACGAACGTGAATCTTCCTACTACACAAGAAAAACGAACCATAAATCAAACGTCCGTAAAGAAAAAAAAATCCAATTCTAACGCCATTCAGGATTCACCCGGCGGACCCCACGGCCGGGATGCGGTCCGCGACTCCGCGGGTCGCGCAGTGCCCGACCGCTCTTGCGACCGCACAGGCGTCGCCTTCTGACCAGACGTACTCCGACTGTGTCCACCAAGGGAAAAGGCCTCTGGCCGACGTGTGACCTCTACGGGTGGCGACACAGACAGAGGGTGCTCTCGTTCGGGATCAGGTCTGCGCTCAGCGGCAAACCTCTCGGAACCGGAAGGGACCCCGTTCTGGTGAAACTTGGTACCCTGGGGGTACCCATACCCCTCGTCGTCCTGCTCTCTGGTAGACTCGGCGCGGACAGCGAGAAGCGCTTCTTCGAGCGATTCCATGCGCTGGCGGAGCATCGACATCTCCTCGCGCATCACGCGCGTGCGCTTCTCGACCAAATCCTCCACGATCTCGTCCATCTTTTCCTGCTGCTGCTTGAGCGACACGATGAGCGTATTCGACTTTTGCAGCTGGTCTGACAGCCAGGTCTTGAGCTGCTTCGAGTCGTTGAGCGCATCGTAAAACACTTCGAACGGTGCCAAAAAGGCAGACTTGTCGCCGGTGTAGCCAGGATGGTGGAGCGCCTGGGGCGTGGGTGGCACCAAGGTGTTGGCGATCGGAACGGAGGGATTCGGGGGTGAGGGCATGGTGCGCGCCGTCGAACTGATCGAGGGCGCGGTGGTGCCCTGGAGAGCGAAGCGAGTGGGCGTCGGAGGAACGTTGCTGGCGACTCTTCTTGTGGTCTGTACATTGCTGACCATGATTGGCAGACGGGGAATTGCCATTGGGAAACGACCTGGATCCGCGATGGGAGGGGCGCTCTGGATCACGGGGGCCAGTGGATCGGACGGGCCAGCGCCACGGGGGCTGATGAGGATGTCGGCGGGCTTCTTTTTGCGAGCACCAGGCTGGGCAGCACGACGACGTGCGAAGCTGATCGGTGGCGGGGGCAAGGAATGTGCCGGTTTGGAGGCGGGCTCGGTCTGGACGAGGGGAGGGGGTGTGATTGGCTGGGCAGAGGAGGAGGCGACGGGGTTTGCAGCTGCACGGGGTATAGTGGTGGGACTGACACGGCCGATGCGGGACAGCTTTGACTGATCACTCCCAGAGACCATGGGAGCAGCGGTGGGCTGTTTTTGGTGCTTGGGTGTGGGGCGGTCTGCGGCGACTGGGGACGGGGGCGGGGACGGCTGGGGGATAGCGCTGACGGTCACCCGGCGCTTTTTGGACGAGGGCTGGACGGCGGGGGTGGCGTCGTCGTCGCGCTGGGCGTCCGTGGGCTGTGGTGGGGACGCGGGGGGACTGTCCTCCTCCTTCACGCGGACGCTGTCGGCGCTGTGGGGTGTGAGAGCGCGTCAGAGGCTGAGAGGGGGACATACGCATCCGCCCTGGGGCGTTTCTTGGGCTGAATCGGGGGCAACGCGTTGCTGATGTGGGTGATCTCGCTGAGGGACGAGCTCGAGAACGCCTGAGCAAACGAGGGCAGCGACTGTGAGACGGACATGGTCAAGAAAAAGAAGACAACCGAAAAGTATCGTAAGTGTAATAAACGTCTACCACAGCCCGTCGCTCCTCCTCGTCTTATCTCTCCACCGCCTCATCGAGCCCGCTTTTTCCGTCGCACACTCAGCACCCTCACCCCGCCCGCCGCCGCCCTCTCCTCGCGCTCCTCCTCCGCGTTCGCCACCGCAACCGTCCCGTATATGTACGACCCGTACCCCCCAACCGACGTCAGGCACCCCGCTGAAACATTCCGTGGTGGCGTTTCAGCCTCTCCTCCCTCCAGCCCATCACACAGTCCCCGAATCGTCTCTTCCAGAACCCGCGTAGACCACACCGCCCGTTCGACCGTTGGAAATTCGTGCCCAGTCATCAATGAAGTCAACACACGTTTCATCATCTGCGGAGAAACCTGCCCAGGCTGTGACCCTTCACCGCCTGATCTCGATGTGGGGCTTGACGTGGCCATGACAAAGAATCCTGTGACCGCTCCCGCGATGCATTCCTGTCGGAACGACATGCGCTCCCAAAACTCCTCCACCCTCACCTTTCTCAGCGCCTTCGTCGTCTCCCCCGACCCCCCCTCCCCGTCTTCTTTCGTCTCCGTGCGACTCGTCCGGGGTCGCTTCCGCTCCGGCGACCGCACCCCATTCGCGTCCGTAGTGTACGCGATCTCGTCCAAGAATCGCGCCTTGGGGTCGTCATCAAACCACGGCACAACGTGGCCAATATGCCCATCCTTGTCACCGCCGATCGGGCACGGCTGCGGTATGTCCGTCTGTGCATACGGATGCCCATACGTCCACGGTACCGACGTTGCGGTCGCATACACGCGGTCCACCATGTGGGACGCCTCGAGTTCACCGAGACCGGGGAGCAGATAAAACAATCGCGTGCGACACCTTTCCACACGTGCGTTCACGTCTTCGGCAACTATACTCAGCTGTCGCTTCCACCACGCACAGAGCTTGACGTCCGAGAGCGGACGCTTGCCTGCATACTCTGCAGAGTTGGGGAAGAGGTATTGGTCCTGCGCGCGTGCAAACAGGTGCACCCACAGATGGGCGACGGGGAGAGGTCTCGTCGTAGGATCGACGTAGTACGTGAGCAGTGCACGCACAAGCACTGGGGTCGGCGACGGCGCTTTCGCCTGCCCAGTCGAGTCGACCTTGGAGATGTACAGCACACCGCTCGACGTGGACGGCACATGGTACAAAAAGGCCTCGATGGCAGACACGAACACGCGTGGTGAGTCTGCTGTGGGCTGTTCCGCAAGCAGAACGAGAATGTGCTGTAGAAATGCCTTTGGTCGTGGCGTTGCGAATGGGAACAAGTTTGAGTGTTTCCTTGGTGTCGATACGAGCGCGTGGACGTGGAACGTCCGGGTCCCTGGTAGCTTGGCGAGTGCGACGAGGAGCGCATCTCGCAGGTTCATGCTGGGTATGCGTGGGAAAACAGATCAGATATGGTATACTACTAATGCAACTACTCCTCATGGTCATGCAACATACGCAAACGTGTCCCTCGTGCCCTCAACACGCTCAATATACTCCTTCTCAAGCAGCGTGTCGATCGCCTGTGTGCTACATGAGCCAAATCCTGTGCAACCTCATCCACACACCCACCTTTTTGATGTCGGGGATCTTGGGAGCGAACCTCTGCGAGATTTGCGAAATCACTTCCTGTATCAACGGCTGGTTCTTCATCGTCTTACGCGCCTTCATAATCCTATACACCAAGTGGTCATCAGATCATTCCAGCAGGACAATACACAGCATACCGCACGATCGTCGCTTGGATCACGTATTTGCGGTCCTCGTCAACAGTCTTGAGCACCTCGGACGACTCAGCCTTGACCTCCGCCTTGATCGGTTGATTGAGGTTGACACGGATCTTCTTGGACTTGAAGTCTGCATACGACCATCAGCCAACGATAGAAAAAAAATTATATTCGGGCATACTAGGGTTCAAATCGTATTGATCCGTCTCCTCATTCACGAGAACTTTCGCCTTGACAAGCAGCGACAGCACCTGTACCAAGATATCCTTGCTGATCGCCGTGGCTGTAGTCAGCTCCTCCAGTGACAGCGTATCATGATTGTTGTATTGCAACAACACCGCCATCTGATACGAACTCGTCATCAAAATGTATTTCTGGTTCAAATAGTTGGTGCGGAGTTCGTTCTTGGAATAATTCCACAGCCAAGTGAGTTTCCGGCCCGAGTGCTTTGTTTGGTAGTACTTGGAGAATCGTTCATACGTGGGCAGAATCTCGGGCGGGACGATAAAGTCGTTGTTAGGCGCGTTCAGAGGCCAAAAGTTGGTTCCAAGAACCATGATGCTAAAGTTGACGTCCATGTCGTCGTGGTTTTGCTGCATGCGCTCCTTAAACTGGTCAGTCAAGTCCTTGCTTAGACTCATGTCTGTACACCCAATGTTACCGCAAAAGGGATAAAGGACAGGCAGAGCATACCAGTGAACATGCGTTGCAGTTTGTTGGTGTATTCGAAACCGCATGCCTCCTTCAACTTGGATATCATGCTGGCTTCGCTCTCGTCCGACGCAGACACTCCGTGAATCAGCCGCTTCGACAACTTGGTGGTGTAGAACGTTTGGAAGACATCCTTATCTTCGATGTACTTGAAGAGGACCATCTACAGCGCACCATCAACAGAGAAACAAAGGATGAGGTGCGCAAAAGATTTACGACGCGGTTGAGGGCACCCTCGAGGTCTTCTTCCTCAGCCATCTTGTTGTTCTTTCTCAGCAACATATCCGCGTGCTTGGCGAGCAACTCCGGCGATTTCGTCGACGACGTGCCCGTTGCTGCGTTGCGGTTGACAAACTCCCTGCAAGCCTTGTCAAGACTTGCGACAAACCCGGCCTCTCCCCTGAAACTGCGCGTCACCGTCTCCGAGTTTTTACGGTGCACCTCCAACAACGCATCGACGTAGGCCTTGGGGTCTAGTCCATCGGCACCTTCGGAACCCTCGCCGACTAGCTTTGACACTGATGTCAACCCGGCTTTCTTGACATGCTCCTCAAACTTCTTCCGCAACGGTTCCAATCCTTCCGGAATTCGAGATAGCAGTGCATACATTCGTTGCAGGTCCTCGTCTTTATCAAAGTCGAGCAAGTTTTGGAAACTTTCCCACATGAGCTCCGAGTGTTGTCGGATAAGTACATGTTCGCATTTGCTGACGAGCTGCTTTCGTGTTTCCGTGTTGAGGTAACGGTCCACGCGGTCTTCTTCTTCCCTGAGACGCTCCTCAGCTTTTTTCAAATAGTCTGAGACACTACTCTCCGCAAGGAATGCTTCGGATTCCTGCTGGTAATACTTTTCTGTGGCCTCAAGGAAGGGCGTTTCCAGGTGCTCCTTGTAAACGTCCAACGAGGCCTTGTTAATGTCGGTCTCGTCCAGGCCAAGGGAAACAAAAGAATCGACAACTTTTTTGACGAGACCCTGATCGATGGTCTCCCCATTCCGTTGACGCTCTATGAGTCTGAGGATGGCACCCGCCAGTTTGTAGTGTTTGCTCTGTACGTGTAGGAAGAAGTTGGATTTCCATTGGACGAGCGCGAGCTACACGACACGCACGGTTAGTCACGTCGCGTACAAAAAAGGCGTTGGGCAACGCACCGTGTACACGGGATAGACACCTTTTCGACCTTCGTCCCGTTCCCGCTTCACCCAATGGCGATTGAGATACGTGAACAACCGGTTGATATAATTTGCGCCCGTTGTGTACCTGTCCCACTCGCCAGCATAGTATCGTAGAAGAGCCTCGTCCTGCAGGACATCTGATTGCTGTAAAGTTCCATCAAATTAGGGCAGATGACCTAGCAAAAAGGGGACCATGCCTCCTTGAGACCCTTGAGATGCGCAACAAAGTATCGAATAAGATTATTGTACAAATCAGAGCCCATCAGATTGGCACCGGCTGCTTCGGTGTGGTCAGCGTCGCTATCGTCGTTATCGGAAATCTTCCCACTGTGGGGGCAAGAAAGGAGACATGGAGGGTACTTACTGCGATTTCCAGCGCCCACGGTATTATCTGGACCGCCATGCATGCGCGAGGACGTACAGTAGTTGTAGGCTACTGTGTAAAGGCTCATATACTTGGAGTACGAGACGCCGGTTTGGAGCTTTGTCATGATGTGGTCGACGCCCTCCTCGAGAAATGCCCATGTCGTCGCCAAATCTGCAGACGCTGGGGGCATTGGGTGGGGAGTATGGGTCGGTGACGGAGTGGCCATCGTGGTGGTCGCGTGTAGAGGAAGAAAACCAAGCAAGGCAGATCAGTAGGGGTGGCTTGCCGCAAAGGCGCGGTGGTGGCGCTGGAACTTGCAAACGAGACCCCACAAGGAAATGGCTAGCATTCTCATCTAAACTTTGACCCCAGTGTGTATACAAGCGATACCACCCCACAAGTCCGTCCATGCCCCGCCGTCGCGATCCCCGCCGGTCGCAAACCCAGCGTCCCTTATCATCCCCGCAAACTCGGGCTGCGAAGGGAACTTGCGTATCGATTCGACCAGATACTGATACGAATCCCTGTCACCGGCCAAAATAGTCCCCAATAAGGGTATCACAGAAAACGAATATTGGTCATACAGGCTGCGCACCATGAGAACCGTCAGAACAGGGTGATGAGACACTCACGCGCTCAACAGGGGGTTGTTTACTTTACTAAACTCGAGGCAAGCAAATCTTCCCCCCGGCTTCAGCACTCGGTGCGCCTCTTTTAGGACAGCAGGAATGGACGTGCAGTTGCGGATACCAAATGCGATCGTATACAAGTCGTACGAGCTGTCTTTAAACTGTGATGGGGGCAGCTCCTGTGCGTTGGCCTCATGGAACGATACCTGTGGTGCTTCTCACCCCTCAATGATGTCTCGGGGCATAGCCGTAGCACACTCACTATTGTGGTACATCGTCTTCTTGAATCGCTTGAAACCTTCACCAAGCATTTGTGCATTGATGTCGACAATTTCAACGGTGGTCTCCCTGTCAGCGTGCTTCTCCCGTACATGATCGAGGATACGAAGCGCGATGTCACCTGTTCCTCCAGCGACGTCGATGCAGCGAATTGGACCTTTGCGCCCAGGTCTCAGGGCAGAGACAAAGTCGTCTTTCCACAGCCTGTGTACGCCCAGGGACGATGCGTCGTTCATCAGATCATACTTGGACGCCACACTATCGAAGACACCTTTTACGAGTGTTTCCTTGGATTCTTCCAAGACCGTCCTGAAGCCAAAAGAGGCGGTACGACCTGATGACTGCGAGTCGTTGGGGCCCGCTGGACCATGGTTTTCCCGCAGAAGAAATGGTACGACGCGCCTGTTTGCCCGTCTCGTGCAGCGGCCAAGCATTGAAGCAGTTGCAGAGTTGGTTAGACCCGCATTCCTTGTGGTGGTCACGTGGTCCAGATGAAGATACGCTCCCACCAGGGACTCTGGCAACGCTTTCGATCTCACAGTCGAGCATAGGATTGAATGTCAGGCTTCCACACGACCGCATTACTTTTACTGCTGTGCTCGATTACAAGATTGATTCGATAGCATCAGACCAGCCGATATTGGTGTTCTAGACGCGCTCGAACCAGTTGTATGGGTGTCACTTCTGCATGCAGGAAACCAGTGCGTCCTAGCTGATATCCTAATAAGCTTAAATTCAAGCTTACAAATGCCTGGCTATCTTTCGATCAAGGTTAATATCCGGGGCGGTTTCAAAAGTTGCGGGCAGGAAGGAATGTGGTTCGATCCTCGAGTATCGTTGCAGTGCTCGATCACTGTTCTTATCTAGCATGACGTTGTGTTAAGCTCGGACACACAGTCGAAGCGATGCGTAACCTTTCTGTCATCTGTTCTCCTCATGTAGCACGCTTCCACGCAGTGAAGAGTCATATCGGCTGATGGTCCCCAGGACCCTGTTTGGATCCTGGCAGTGCGCACATGAATCTCGTCGTCAATGTGGATCTTCTCAAACTCTCGCTTCCTTGGTCGCACTCGATCCATCAGCTGAGTATGAATGCAAAAAGTGGTATTTTAACGTATTTTTGCACGAGTTGACAGAGCGTTATCGGCCATAGGTCGGGGATCTCGCCTTAGAGGTGTGCGTGGTTACGTATCCGAGGTAGGGAGTGGGTCGATGCTAAAGAGCGACTCACATAAACCGCCGGCAGAAGAGATGTCCGCCAAACCCTGTGCATATTTTTATCACTGAATACTTCCAGCTATAGCAGACGCTCCGTCATCACGTCAGAGGTGCTTATTCCTGCATTCGCGCTGACTCTCAGATCATATCCGAGGGACTTTCATACAGTTTTCGTTTTCCGATGACCATTCGCGCTTTTCTCTAAGGAAAGACGAATGGAAATGCGATCGTTGCATATCAAGGTTTACTTGCATATCGTCATAATGAAAATGTGATTCTGGAGTCACTGGATGGTGACAAAACGGCGATTACCCATGGTCCTCCAGTCGGGCTGTAACCGAATATACACACACCAAGCGCACTCATGTGAATGATTTCTCCCAATACGCAAGCTCCCTGCTGATAACTGTATTTTTATTTGCACATACGACAGGCGTGCAAACCCACGCCGTCGCTTGGTTGACGTGGAAAACTAGCAATACGACGCTGCTGCGGCCGATAATCAGCCCTGATTCATCCCGGGAACGTGCATGCATGCTGGAAGCCCTAAAAGACGGGTCGATCCATGTGCGGCAACCTTGGCTCCATGATTTCTATAGATTCTACGAATCCGACACACGTAAAGCTACATACGCGTTTGGAACTTGCGTGCGCAGGTGAAGAGAGCTCGAGCGACAAGAGTGAAACGAGTAACGCTCTTCTGCTTGCCGAGGTTGCATAGTCAACTGCTCTTGGCAGACAATCTTTGGAGCTGGATGTTTCATGGCCCGGGGGAACGGCGATCCACTACTATCGCTGGGTGGAAAGGACTGCCATTGTTATGAACTTGACTCGTAGCACTGCGTGTCAAGGATGAGCACAGGTGGAATGAGCTCTATGGGCGATCGTGTATTGGAATCCAAGATGAACTAGCACTGAGCTTGACTGGATGCGTGTTCCGGGATGTGACAGCTGCCACGGTCAACGAGCCAAAAGATCTGAAGTTATCCCGGAAAGTGAAGAGGGGAACCCCTTTGAAGCATTTTGGACTGGTGTGAAGGTCTATGTGTTCTACACCTCGGCCAATCTACACCCCAGCTAACAAGCGTTTTTTCTTGTTATTCCAATTCCTGCTTGCCGATTAGGAAGAGGTAGGGATCTCAAATGGATTCTGCTACTGCCCTCTCGTCGTTCTTACCGCTGCTTGATTTCGCTGGAGTCGGAAAATGTTTGCCGTCTGATGGCAGAAATCCTCGTTATGTGGTCCCTTGTCTTAACCTACTTTAACCCATCGAACCATGGCTTCAGAATTTTGCCCTGTCGTGGTCTTTATTTGAGAAACGCGAATTGGGCAGAGTCCGGGGGAGTGTTTCAGCTTCGTCGCGATGGGGTCGAGATTCAGGGCATATTGGAAGTGTTGGTGAATCGATCGAACCAAGTCTTGGTCTCGTTGCACCAGTCATCAGTGTGTATCCAGGACGGGTGGAATCAATACCAACCCTCTTCCGCAGTGTTGTTAATAAACTATCCGGGCCATGTTCTAGCCCGGTGATAATCCTAGTTTCTTGCTCTTACGTCCGTAGCCTCCTTTATTTCGGTCAGCTGACAAGTAGGTAGTAATGTAGTAAGTCTGTGCGCCTCTTCGTTCAAGAGCGATATGCTTACTATCTGACAACCTTTTGTCTATTCTCCAACCACTGCAGCTGGTTTTTGTAGTCCTTCGTTTATTCGGTCGATTACAACTATTTTGCAAGTGCACGACCATTCTGTGCTCTCTGTACTCCGTAGCCTTCATGTTAGGTTATCGCTCCTGTTAACTCCACACTTGCTTGGGTTGAGAGGGACCCCTCAAATATCCATGGCAGAACCCCTGATAGCTCAGGATTACGGTAGGTGTCAATCAAGATGAGGTGTGAACTCGGTTTGATGACCCTGATGGTCGTATTCCGCATAGGTCCGGATCGCCAAATAAGCAGGAGCTGTCTCAGAGAGTGAGTATCACTTTAAGATCATTTGGTGTGGCGAGTATGCCCGTGCCTCACCTAACCTCGTAGGTTGCTGGTCGCAAGTGTGAGTGTGAATGAAGGGGCTCGTTGTTAGCTTGAGTTGGAAAGTGTCTGTACGCCGTCAGGCGGTAAATGAGCGCTTGACCACCCATACTTTGTGCAATCATGTGGATATTCGCTAAAAAAAGGAGGTAGACAAATTCAGGGAGTTATGGAGTCTTGGCGTCAGTCCCCAAAAACACTTTAGGCTCACCATGCGAACGGTAACTTTTTCTGTTCATACATAGATTACCCACGGTACGCACACGCATGGATGGGTTGTCAGCAGATAGCGCTGTCCGAATATTGTTCCACACCGCGTCCAGGGCCACCTTCTGTGCACGAGAATCCGATTGCATCCCGTGAAACGGGGTGCTCAAAGAGTGAGGAGGGTTGGGTCAAGGAAAAGTGATACTTTCTCACGGAACAAGATACCAAAGCGACATGAATCATCACCGATCAGGGTGTCAAGCACTTGAAGACGCGCAATTGTATCACTGACGCTTGACCCAGCTTACGTCTCTTTCTGGTGTAAGAGCGCATCCGTGAACGACGGCATCTTCTAGCGAATGTGATCGGAGAAGGAGTCTGCGGACTACACCGGGAGTACACTCGTCAGAATTACCTTAGGGAACCATCCGTCGAGGGCGCTGGTTCGAGATAACTCAGAGAAGTGCCTTCATCGCGTTCGGGGAATCCCCAAGTGGTGATGGAACAGTCTACAGAGCCACTGGACCATTGCAACCAAGTGGATCGTATTACCACTTTGGCTTGCGGAGGTCATTCCTCTTTTGAAGCGTCTTCTTTCCCCGCGCGCCTCTGACACTTTGCAGCTCATCAAACTTCTTTTTCGCATATCTCCGTGCTTCGGCGTCTTCGACGAGCTCGTCCACCAAATTCCGTTTCCGATGTGCACGTGGAAGATTGTCGGTGCTTGCGGTACCGAACGGCGTGGCCGTCGGGAGGATCGTCCCAATCTGACAGAAAAGGAAGGTCAGTCAAGCGAGCAAGCGAGCGAATGGATTCCAGGACGCACTGCAAAGTGTTTTGGTAAGCCCTTTATGCCTTTGCCTTCCCCGTCGTCTTTCCGGTAAAAGCGCTTGGGATCTAGTTGATTACGTAGCCGGAGGGCTTCAACCTCACGGTGGAGTCGGGGCAAGTCCGCTTCTGCCGGCGCCGGAAGATCGAACCAACCCGGCCCAGCCGTTTTGTTCTTGAGCTACATCCAAGTTGAGAACAGCAACGATTATAAAGTAGACATGTCGTACCGCCTTTCTCTGTGCTTTTGTGAGATGTTTCCAATCGGCATCTGGGTCCTCGGGTGGCGCTGGTATGGACGCTGAAGAGGACGCGGCCTCTGCTTGTGCGACATCTGGATCACGTACCGACTTTGGGGCTTGGTGGCGAGCCGTTCCAAACTCAAAGTACGGTGGAGGAAGCACGCCAGGATCGAGAAGCGGCAGTGGTCTACAGTCACGTCAGGTGGAAACGCCAATGACGACCAACCTTTTATACATACTCGTCCTCGTCCTCGCTGCCGCCAACCTTGATTACATCTGCCACTCCGAACGCGTTCCCCGCTGTCTCTTCCCGCAGCATCTTCACCCTTCGAGCCTCTTCGCGTGCGCGTGCTTTCGCTTCATCGAGCAGCGATTGAAGGTACTCCTGCGTGACAACGAGTTCTTCTGAATCAGAATCCGACGCGCTGTCTGATGTCGACGTTGACGTGGATGAAGCCGAAGCAGAGTCCGAATCCGAGTCTGATAACGAGCTTGTCCCGTCGTCCCCCACGAGCGCCCTGATCGCCTCGACGAGCTCCAACGTCGCCTGTTGTTTTTCCGTGTCCATCAAGGTGGGTGGCAACTTTCAATGTCTTTACGTAATCAGACGTGTTGCTCGAGACCATGGCTCGGAGTCGCCGACCCTCTCAAAGAACCAAGTCGCATTCCAAGCCTCGCCCAGTAGACAGAAATGACAGCAAGCTCAAACGATGGAATAACTTTGCTGACATTGAACTCGACGAGGAAGATCAATGTGGGTCTTTCTCTCGTTTGTGCCGTCCGCGCACTGTATTGAGGTAGTCGTGGGCCAGTTCATGCGTCGAGGGACAAGATTCTGCTAGATGGGGGTGGCAACACGGACGAGGACGGTGATGAAGAAGAAGAGGTGTTTGCCTTGCGTGGTGTTTCATCCGACTCGGACGATGACGACGAGGCCGACGAGGCGGGAAGCGATGGGATGCAAGTCGACTCGGACGACTCGGAGCCCTCCACGTCAAAGTTAGCATCCAGGTCTTCCAAGGCCTCACGCGACGCGACAAAATCATCCGTAGACGACGCATCCGAGTCTGAAGAAGAGGAAACGTGGGGACGCAGCAAAAGTGCGTATTATTCGTCCAATGCCGCAGAGCTCGACTCGGAGGACGAGGAGGCCAATGAACTCGAGGAACAAGAGGCGCTCAGGTTACAGGCCAAGGCGCGCGAGGGCATGTGTGACGCAGATTTCGGTCTCGGAGATGTCGTGGAGGGCGACATCGAGCTGCCCGAGCCAACGTGGGCCCGTCCTCTTGTCATACATACAATCACTAAGCATAGACATTTAGGGAACAGGACGCGTTGTCGATTCCGCTCCCTACAAAGGTGCCCCAAGATAAACAGTCAACCCTACGCACGCTTGAAATAGAGTCTCCTGAGACCCTCGCGCTCGCCAGAGACTGGGATGACACGGTTCACAACCTTGTTGAGACAAAGGCCCGTATCGACACGTAAGTCACATCCACTCTCGCGCGTGCCACCCTGCCACCTCTTTCTAGCCTAAAAAGCACCGAATCCGAGATCCTCGAACTCGGTCTCCAACATATGTACTACCGTGAGTATCTCGCATCTCATTTCCAGCTAGCGCTTCGTGTTTACTCTCGTTCGAACAGAAGCCCTACTTACATATGCCACAACACTCGCCTTTTACCTCCACCTCCGCGCAACAGACAAGTACGCTGCACGCCCCAACCTCCTCCGTCGCCACCCGATCCTAAAACGCCTTCTCGCACTCAAAGAGGGCATACACACCCTCGAGAGTCTTGGCGTCGGCCAAGACGCGAACGCGGACCAAGAAGAAGACGAAGACGAGCCGACAGACCAAGAAGACGGGGATCTCTGGTCTGTCATCAAAAAACAAGGCCTCGAATTCGGCGAACTCGCCGGACTCCTTGAAGACGCGGACCTATCACTCAGCCCAAGTCCGCCGCCTCCCTCGGCCAAGAAGGGACGGAAGGAAAAGAAGGCCAAGCCCGCGAGCGATGGGCCCGCGTTCGATCTCGTCGAACCCGCGTACCGCCCATCGCGGAAGTCCAAGTTAAAGGCGGCGGAGACGTGCGCGGACGATCCATACGGGGAAATGGCCGCGCTCGAGTACCCCGACGCGTCGGACAAGCAGGCGCGGAGAAAGTCGTTGCGGTTCCATGTTTCACGTATCGCGTCGTCGTCGGCGCGTCGGACGAAAGCGCGTGAGAGTGCGGCGGGCGGAGACGACGATATACCGTACAGAGAGCGGAAAAAGGAGCGGGAGGCGAGGAGGGAGAAGGAGAATGAGAAAAAGATGAAAAATGGCCAGTTGGGTGCGGGTGGGGAAGACCTTGACGATGCCGATCCAGAAATCCGCATACATGAAAAGAAACACAAGCGGAAACGAGATGCAGATGAAGAGGCGGAAGAGGATGCGATTGGATACTACGATCTCGTGAAGCAGGCCAGTGCAATAAAAAAGGCGCGGCAAAAGCAAGAGTATGAGGCCGCAACCGCTCCGTGAGTTCTCTTGCGTCCGTATGCGCAGGAGCTTATTCACACTTGCTAGGCCCGAACTAGAGCCAGAGAGCACCAATGGCCCGCGCTCTATCACACGCGCCATTCTGAAGAACAAGGGTCTCACCCCGCATCGCCCCAAGATCGTTCGGAACCCTCGCGTGAAGAAGCGGCAAAAGTACGAACAGGCAAAAAAGAAAGTGTCATCACAGAAAGCAGTTTACAAAGGTGGTATCGGTGATGTCTCGAAATACAGCGGAGAACAATCGGGTATATCCAAGGTTGTTAAAAGCGTACGACTGTAAATAGAGATGAGAGCGAAAAAAGAGCGTGGGGCACAGAGCAAGATAACCTCGAATGGAACAAGGGAAATAATGGTGTGAACGGATCTAACATGTGACAGCAGTTGGGCACGACGGCCTCGGAACAAGTAGTAACGTGCTAACCTTGACGAAGACAAAAGCACCGACAAGTGACAACAAATTGGAAGAACGTGAGTGGTCAAAGTGTCTGGCGAAAAAGGTAACTGCCAGATAATAATATCATACATTTACGCAGGTTCCGGTGAACCTTCGACTCGAAAATATGCTATAGATAACGTAGGGACCGCGCTGTTATGTGGACTAATACTGCATGCAGGATCTTGTCAGAGTGTTCTAGGCTGAGCGGTGAAACGATGCTAACCAAAGACTCGCGGTGTGCATAGACACCGTTACCATTACTATTGGAAGATGAATTGACACGAAGAGAATCCGAAGGCGCGCGTCGAGGAACGGTATTACTCATTTCATGGAATGAAGGACCTTTGCGTAGCGTTTGATCGTACTCGCGTCGGATCATCTGAGCAAGTTCCTTGGTCTCCTCGTATGCGTAGCTGTACTGATCGAGACCCTCGATACAGTTCTCTACCTCAGGACGACCGATACGTGCCAGGAAAAAGCCGGCCTGGATGATACCGACGTGCATGACAGCGGGGTCCAATTTCTAGTAGAGGTCATCCAAGAGAAGGATATAAATTAGTCGAGATTCCTACCAGATATCCATTCGAGGTGAGCACCCCAGCAAGCGCAGAAATTCGGAGCGAAGCATTTAGAGCTTCCTCATATACTTGACGCTTCACAGTCTCCACCTGGTTCATACCACTAGGTGAAAATGAGTCATCACGCACACCAAAGTCATCCATGGCGCTGAATAAGGCAATCCACATCACATGGTATTGGGCATCGCTCGCACCTATCACATGTCATCAGCGAACACTGCCAAATCTCGAGAACAAACGCTCACAAGCAGACACTGCAGAGACGAAGTCCCAATCGGCGGCGAGATTGGAGGGAACACCGACTTTGGCCAAGTTGTCCTCTCTCCACTTGCAGAGTTCTTTGGAATAATGACGGGCAGCGTCGACAGGTATCCCTTCTTGGTCCGTGGTCGGACGCCAGAGGAGGCGCGCGATTTGGCGAGATATTCGAGCCAAAGCATGTGCCGCGTTATAATAGCCCTTCGCAGCAGTCAGGAAATAATGAGTCATCAGAAGAGTTGACCAACCAAGAACTAGGGACCGATGAGTAAAGTTCCGCTGCTTGTGAATATGTCCGACTCACCTCAAGCTGTTCGCGAGGGGACGGCTTCTCGGGCTCCCCATTCTCAGCACCAGGTTCGGCGGTGTAGAAATCAATATCATAGTCATCATCATCACTGCGCGTCGTAGTCGACGGTAATTAAGACACATCAAGGAAACAAAAGAGGAAATCATCGCTCACAGTAATGGTTTGCGGCGGTAATAAAACGCAGAAAACGCGTCCGCTAGACAAGCCATCCACCAAGCAAAGATCATGGTACCGCGGGTTTCGGGATCTTTGATGTCTGCCATAACGGATTTATGGTTGATCTACAACGAGGTCAAACGAGGGCGTGCGAGCAACTGGCGGATAACCGACCTGAAGACCAAGTAGATTTCGGATGCTGCAGTTGAGCCAAAAACCATGGAAACCTGGACCATTCAAGGTTAGGCAGGATGACATAACGGGAGAAGCGGTTGCCAACCATTTTCACGCTGCGGGTTTTCTGACAGAAGAAGGCGGTCACAGAACGCTACAAGCGAGGAACGGAAGGATGCTCACGACATTGCAAGGTTTCGATCAAGAGCGCGATCACGACATGATCCTTGTGTGGGATTCGATGGACTTTTGTATCCTCGGCAATTTCACGACATCGATTAACAAGAGTTCTTGCAAGAAGACTGTGGCCGCCGTTTCTTTGGCGGTCACCAATTAGAAGAGGATGTTCGGAGAACTTGGCGCCCCACGCGATTACAGTTGCGATGAGGGCAGGGTGGAGAGATTCCTCGTGCCTTGTGGTTAAAACGGGGCGGCCGGTGGTATGCAAGTTCAAGCGCGCGCGGAATTGCAAGGGGTTAAGGAGGGGAAGACGCGTATGGACGATCTGAAAGTAGACCTCGACTAGGTCCAGGGCGAACCTAGCGGCGGTGTCAGGAATATTTGAAATGATTGATAATGTAAATGAAAAGGACGAGAAAAAAAAAACTGAAAGGAGATAAACAGGAAAGTTAAAAGCGCGGGTCAGAAAAAAGTGCCAAGAAAGGAAGGCTTGAGATGACGTATTATTGCGATGTGACATGGACAAATTATGTAAAGAGATGTAGAAGACGCACTCTATCCTGAAGGTTTCCTCTTCGAGTCTGGAAGCCATCTCGCCCCAGGCGGAATAAGCCGGGGTGCGCGACTTGAATGGACCGAACCCGAAGTCGCTGCGGGTGGGATGAATGGAGATCGATGAGGGTGCGACCGATCATACCTCGGGCTAGACTCGGGCGGGGCAAAGAGGTGGAAGAGGAGGTTCGGGGTGCTGGAGTGGGCGGTGACGGCGGGATATCCGCCAAACTTTGAGTTCCAGGGAGCGACGCCAGACTTGTACCAGGGCGGGGTAACGTTTTCGCCGATGGGGGAGTGCCTGTTCCGGGGCTTGTTTAGGGTTGGAGCAAGACGGTGTGCATCGAGAAGCCTACCCAGAGGATACAGGAGATGAGCTACCGAGTGTGGCCACGTCAGCACGGGTACGAAGAGTACGTCCGTAGCCAAAGATGGGGGATAGCGGACACGTACCTAGAGCTTGTGGAGATGCCTCTTGGTCTGCGGGCGGCTGCGTTGCGCTTCTTCTCACTTGTTGCCTGCTGGACATAATGGCTGCGAAGAGATATGAGCGGGGGAAATCAGAGCGGGGCGCAAACTGGCACCGACGTGCAGGGGTAATTTTTGGACAGGCAATGCTGTGGGGATATGAGATGAGGCGATGTGGGAGGTGATTGGACGGACCTGGCACTGTGGAAATGAAGGGGATGAGTGGAGAGAATGGAGAGAGATGGGAGACACACCTTTTCCTGACCGGGGATGCGATTGCACTTGACCTTGCGGGATCTGTGCCGGGTGAGCATCGGGCGATACAAGAGTAACATTGCAGACCTGCAGGCGTCACAGGCGGTGTTCTGTTTGCGTGGGGGTGGCAGCGTCTTTGCGAGCTCGTGGATCTGGTTCTGAATGAGCTGGCCAGGGAGGACAAGACCTAGGAGGGGGTCAGTCGAGACTCGGCTGAAAGGGTCATCCAACCTGGCTTGGAGAACGAGTGTGAAGAGTCGCCGTTTTGCATGATAAGAGGGGGGAGAAAATATTAATATCGCACCTCGAAGGGGTGTCTACTTATAAACGAATAATCCAGGGGGAGACTAAGTACTTATCTTACTACAATTCCCATTTCTGGAAATCAAACTTACCTGTCGGAGTTTAAATCTGTTCGGCACCGGCATCACCGACGCCGCCACAGCACCGCCACACTAAACTTGCCTCTCCCAACGATGGTCAAAGTCGAGATTGTCGACGAGCAAAACTCTCCCTACTCCTCCGCCGCACCGTCCCGCACCGGCTCATCCGACTCTCTCTCCTCCATCGCATCCGACGCCTCCATCCCAGACGAGTCTTTTTATGACCGTATCTCTGCCCTCGTCGACATTGTGCCACCCACGACCAGACAGTCCATCGCCTCCTCCGTCTTTAAGACGACCTCTTTCTTCAAGAAAACGAGCAAGGTCGTCGGGAACATTGTCTGGATAGTCACCACGTCCGCCCTCCTCATCGGACTCCCCCTTGCCCTTTCCCTCGAGGACGAGGCTAAAATTGTGCAGCAGGAGCAGGAGATGCTCGCGCAGCAACAGGGTGCACAACAGGTCCGTTTTTTTCTCCTCCGAGTCACTCCGGATCTTTTCAGCTGCGCACTCCCACAGATGCTCTCACCCGGCTCGGCGTACCAGCCCCCCGGGTCACCCGCACAAAAGGCCGTCGTGCCCCCAGGGTTTTAAATCTCACCCACTTGTCTCAGTCGTACGCCTAGTCCTTACCCACCTAGTACTGTTTCCCCGCCTCGCCCACTCACTACTTGGCAAGTCCTTGTCTGCATGCGTTACATGATCATTGCTATGATAAACTCTCCTCCGTTGCATAAGAATCTAACAGCGGCGTTTGAGTGCCGTGGTCCCGCCGTTCTTTCTGCGCTATGTGAACTCCTTACTCCTGGCAACGCCTTCTATTCAATCAGTCGCCATTTACTCAAACTCTATTCACAAATTCGCTATCATGTCACGCTCCATCTCTACTCTACGTAGTGACATGATCTTCACCTTGCCGAGCATCGGATATGAATCACCTAACTGGATCTTGACGGCAAAACTACCGGGCGCTGGAAGTTGTCTCTGCACACAACCTTGTTAGCTGACTGGGCCACGTCGTGCACTAAACATACGTACGCTGATCGATACCTTCGCAGATACGTGATCGCATGGTCTTCGATAGCGCTCGGAACCACACCAATCACTTCCCAGTCACCCTTGATGGCCACGTCATTCAAGTACCGCCTCTCTACCTCGTCTGGGCATATAAGCGGCCACCAAACTGACTGCGCCATCTTGGCGACAGCGAGCGCGACTCGCTTGGGGATAACCGGTGCTCGAGAAGGCGGATTGTATGTCACAGACGACACCATGTCCAAAAGGTATTCGAATGTCACCGTCTGCGGTCCAGGAAGGGATAGTGTGCCAGGCAGTTGTGAAACACCCATCAGATTGGCCAGCGCCTGCGCCACATCCATCACCTACAAATGACTTCTGATTTGAAACTAGCACAAAAACCAAGGGACATGACTTACGTGTACGGGCCTTATTTTAGTTTCTCCAAAGTTGAGCTTCCACCAGATGGGCCAAACTAGCGGTAATCACGTCAATAAGCGCAGCGTGCTAAACTTTCGTCCCAAAACTTACTAGCCATATTGTTGAGTAGCTTATCTTCGTAGCCAAACATGGTGGCTGGCCGAACGACAGTGGCGCCGGGAAAGACGCTTTTGACCCGCTCTTCCCCTTCATACTTGGTTCGGTAGAATACAGACCTGGAGTCAGGGGACGCGTTTAAGTGGGAAACATGCACGAAGCGTTCCACTCCGACTTCGGCAGCGACCTTGGCGATTCTCTCAGCTCCGGCAACATGGACGTCGGCATACTTGAAGTTTCTGTCAACCACATCAATACATCGCAGCGACAGGGTCGACAGGCACGGACTTGGTTTCATAATCCCGTCCGACCAGGTTGTAAACGATATCAGAGTGCCGTAGACACTCTGCGATTTGTTCCTCGCTCCGAACGTCCCATTCCTATAAACGTCCCAAATGAATCGCGTCAGTGCGGAAAAAATGGGGATTACCATGGGGACGATCTGGCCTAGATCGCCCATGGGTTTGAGGTGTCTTTTTTCGTCTTCCTCGCGGTACGGAACGACGACCTGGGTGCCCATCCGGGCTGTGCGGCGTTTGGGGGTCAGTCGTCGCGAGCGGGAGGAGGGTGCACACCGAGTTTAGAGACGAGGTAGCGCCCGAGGAAGCCCGTGCATCCAAAGACGGTGACGACGTGCCCGCTGACGGCGCTGTAGCCCGGTACGCCAGACGAGACGACCGCTTTCCGGTTTGGCAGTGTGACGACGTCGTGCAGCGCACGCTGATGCGCGTGAGCGACCAGCTGAGCAGAGAATCAATGATATACCTTGTGCTGGGCGACGAGCGCGCGCTGGGCACGCAGGAGGTGTGTGTTGGACAACATCGAGGACAGCGACCGAGTGCAGAACAAGCCAATAGCCGCGCCGGAAAGTTCCGAAGCCCGCTTTGATCGACCAATGGCTCAAGGCAACGCCAAACTACAAACGAAACCGTCGTCGTCCAAGGCGAGACACGCTGCGAAGGCTGCAGCTGCGCCCAAGAAGGGGCGACGGCACGAACCACCCAAAAAACCAGCTCTAATCAAAGAGGCCAGCAGGCGCAAGGTAGCGTACAGCACACGCCTCGATACACGTCTCACAAACGCCATGGTTCAGGCACTCAAAGCCAAGGTCACCCGATCGATAGAACAGCAAATGGTATCTGCAGCGTCTTCTGGAAAACTGACGATCATGAAAAACGCTGCCCCAGAACCGTGCGTCACCATCTCTGTGATCACGCCCCACTGACCGTACGGCAACCCTTAGGGAACCGGAAAAGGGCACGAAAAATGCACAGCGGTGACGGCCTGGTCGCCTTTTTTAAAACTCTTTCCAAGCGACGGCGTTTTGAATGCCCCTCCTGCATGTCCGATTTTCTGAATGCGCAATCAACCCCGCCTTGTAACTGACGGGAATAATATTTGCGCATGTGGTCCGAGAGCTTTTTAAAGTGTGGGGAAAGACATCGGACGGACAATCTGAAACATATCATAGTGCAGACGGGCCAGGTCAAGCAAGGAAAATTAATAGAAACTACTCTGTTTGCATCACAACGACGTGTGCAAAAACGGGTTAGCAGAGTGGAGGAAATGATGTGATGTGATGGCAAAGTGTGATGGATGAATTGATGGCATGCGAAAAGCAGATGGAAAAAAAAAGAGAAAAAAATCCCGCTTCATGTCGCGGGAAGCAGAAAAGGTAGCAAATGCAATGCGTTGAATATGCGTAGGTTGCAGAAATATGCGATGCATATGCGTATGGAGGTCAAACATTTACCTGTGAGACGTGACATATTGTGATAGAGTAGGATTGTATGTGTGTGTTGGAGAATTAACATTGCATAGAGTGAGATGCTTTTTTTGAAAGAGTCCGATTTTCCACGGGGTTCACCTTCGTTCCCTGACAAAAGGAACGCCACTCGCGGCTTGAAAGAGTGCAAACTTGATTTGCGCAAGCGCCTCCCTCTCATCTGGAGTCAAAAGGGAAGGAGATTGCGAATCGACAAACATTATGACTTTATTGATAGCATCCTCTGCTTCCGCGATGTCGGGAATAGTACTTCCACTTGTGATAGGAGGGGCCGACTGGTATACAACAACGGAATCGGTATACGTCGCGGTAGTATCTGCATGCGCGGACAAGGGGACCTCTTGCTGCTGCTGGATATGTTGTGCTGAAAGCTGGAGTGTGCTTTGATGTACATCGGTGACAGCTTGTTCGTGGTGACGGTCCTCTTGGGGTGGGAATGGCTGCTGGGAGAGCACGTTGTGTTGTGAAGATGGATGAGATGAGATCGGGGTGCCGTTCGTCGACAGGGTTTCTTGCTGCATAGTCCATATAGGTGGAAGCGGATTGTGAGAAGAGGAAGGCTCGGCCTGAGAGTGGGATGGTCCTGGAATGGGATGACTGTCCTGAGGATCAAGATTTTGATCGTCTTCCGATTCCATGTCATCGTCGCCATCCTCTGCGGTGGCCGAGTCCCGTCGAGCAAGGGCTTCAGATCTCGACTCGAAGGCAGGGTTGAGAGGGGAAAGGACGCTCTCATTGCTGCCTTTGCGGAGATGTGTGGCACCAACGCCGCGGGAACCACGAAGGGACTTGTGGCCACCTAGCCAAACTCCTTTACGGATGTTATGGCGATGCTTGAAATTTTCGACCCATCCTGAACTGGCCTTGAATCTCTCGTCAGGAATTTGGAGACTCCGCGCTGTTTCTTTTGCTTTATTGCGAATAAGGGCGTCCGTGAGAAGAGTATTCTGCTGCTTCATTTGGACGAGCCAGCTGACGAGCTCTTCTTCGACCTCGGGGAATTTGGAAGGCCTTGGGCAATCTTTAACGGGGAGTGGTTTGGAAGGAGATGGGCTCACCGATGCTTAGCGACCCGCATGTCATCGTCTTCTGGGACGTTCATCCATTTTGTTTTGTGTTTGAGGATTTTGCTAATAGTGCTGCGTTCGACGCCATAACGAGCAGCGATGTCTTCTTGCCGGGCGTTTGGATTCTCCTGGTGGTATACGCAAATGGCCTTGCGGTCGACATTGAAGAGACGCTGTTTGCGCTGCTTTGCGCGCGGCACGACCGGTCCGACAGGCGGGGACGGGAGGGGGTATGCTGCGAAAGTCTGTGAGTTAGGAGCAGCGGAGGTCGCTGAGGAAATGGATGTCAGGGCGGAAGCGACACTGAGTGCAGGGGAAGCGGAGCGCGGATTAGATGTAGAGTATGAGGAGGCCGATCTGGAGTGAGTGGGATAGAGAGAAAAGGGAGAACCAGACACGGGCGTCGGGAGGTAGCGGGGCGAAGGAAGTGGCATGGCGCCATTGGATGGGAGCGAATAGGTAGGTGCGCGTTCCTGGTAGCGCGCCGAGTCGGTGGCGCTGACTGGGGTTTGCGGACGCGAAAGAGCACTGGCGGGAGACATGAAATAGGCAGGCTGGAGAACGTCAAGCGTTCATAATAAACAAAAGGCAAGACAATACGGACCTCGTCGGTGTCATGTGTGGACGGTTGGTGGTCTCTCCGTATGCCGAGGTGGAGGGTGGACTGGGCACGTGCCTGTCTGCTACGCGTGATGCGTGCAGGGCCGATGCTGGGGGGGATCTGCGTCGGGATGGCTATGGCGGTGTGCATGTTCTGGTCGCTGCGGACGGTAGGCGACTGGGGGAACGGGTAGGCATGGTCTGGGGTGTAGGGGGTGGGCGAGGCGTACGGGTCGTTGGCGGGGCTGGGGAAGACCTGGTCGGTCGGCGAGTGCTGCTGCTTGGCATGGGCAAGCCAGGTTGGGTTGTTGTGACTATCTGGGGACGAGGGGGACGGGTAGACGGGGAGGGAGCTAGCGGGAGCGTACTGTTCCATCGGGCCCGATGTGACGCATCTGGTCGTGGTCGAAAAAGACGTGCCAGGGCCGTCCGTGTTGTAGGTTTTATATCAGATCGAGCTCAACGCCCGCCTCGCTGCCCTCGAGATCGAGTCTGGCGACAACTTTGTCTTGCCCTGCCTCGTTGCCAACAGCATACTGACCTCCCTATTATCATCATACCTTTACAGGCCCTCTCTCCCCCTCGACCTCGGAAATGAATCGCTCATGTCGCGTCTTCTATGCACTCCACTCGCATCATGTGGCTCTCCACTTTCGGTCTCTCATCGTCAATGAACCGACCTTTCCGTCTTATTGTCCCACGTAGACACACTTTGGTCACCCAGGCCTTTCCAAAGCAGACGTTCTTCCCAGTCGCCTCATGCATCATGGCCTCTCTTAATTTCAGATCGCCAATATCTAGGCTGCCTCACCTCCTTCATGATCCGAGCGAACCTGGATATTCCAAGCTGGAATGACTGTGCGAACAAAAACCTCCTCTTCTCGTCATACAAGATGCGTTCCAGATCGGCGACCCGCTACCCGGCCCAAGACCGCTATTTTACAGGAAAACGTCCAAGTCGCCGCACCAGTACAGCCTCTTGTTTGCCCTAGCTAGTGCTGGCACCCCTGGATATCAGGTCTTCCATTTTGATGCGCGTGTTTCGTCGTCAAATGCGACTGCGGCCGATATCCAAGAACGCTCTTGTTTTCATTTGACTTCTCCGGCCGCCACTATTTGTGCAGCTGCGCGGTGCCAACCACCGCCCACCTGCGATGATAGGCTCTACAGCCCCCCACACTCATTCGCTTCCGAATCATAACGCGTGCAAACCGTACCCACCGCGGGCACAAGTTCCAGATCTGCTCCAATGTGGGTACCCTGCTTTAGTCACCGATAAGCGCACATCAACGCAAACTGTGATACGCACGGCTGCAGGGCGGCGCGCCAGGGTTTTGGCGAGACAGGGGCGTGTCCTCAACCGGAAACCCCGTCCTCGACGATTCTGATGATGATGCGATGGGCTATGTCACGTGATGGTGATGGCGGAGCACCGCTGAACAGCGGCACTTCTCGGAAGATTGTCGGAATTCTCCGGGCTCTTGAGTGGCTTAAAGCTGCGCCATGGGCAGTGAGCTCGCCCATGTCTACGTTGATTAGGATCGCTGTTCGCCAGCAGCCGTCGTCTTTTCGCTCTGCCCTCCTCCGAAGCGCCTGCTCAAGCACGCCTCACGTTCTCGGCCCGCGATCCACCATATATTTCCATTCTGGGACAACCGATCACAACTCGCTTGCCAAAAAGCGTCCTGATGAACAAGCTGACGTGGGTACAGAAGGATTCCACACAAGTACGTCCTCGTTTCACATCAGGTCCTTTTCTGACCGGCTGTCAGAGGATAAAAAGGCAGCCCAGTCCGTGTTGACCCAGGTCAGCACAGTGCCCCAGGAAATACGCGGAGATTGGGTTCTGTTCCACCCAGTGTACTCCGAGGAAGAGGTGAAATCCGTTCAAGTACGTCGCATTCCTACACTACACTTCGTGCTCACTCGCCTACGCGTAGATCCTCTACAGAGAAGCAAAGACGATCTCTGATAAGATTGCTTACAATCTCGTCAGACTGACAAGGTTCAGTTCAGTCTCTGGTGGCAAACTCTCCACTTAACATCGCAATCCAGATGGGGTTTCGATTTCGTTTCGGGGTACAAACACAAGCCGCTTCCTCGCGATCATAATATGACCACCCAGGAGCTTAAAGACAAGGGTTACATACTTGGCGAAGAAGCCTGGCTGTCACGCATCTTGTTCCTTGAAACAATCGCCGGGGTACCAGGCATGGTCGCGGCGATGCTTAGACATCTCGGCAGCCTCAGACTCATGGTCGGTGGCCCATTCTTGTGGCTCGCCTCGAAAAGCTAACTGCACTACCTTTTAGCGTCGTGACTCTGGCTGGATCCACACGTTACTCGAAGAAGCAGAGAACGAGCGGATGCACCTGATGTATGTAGTCACATCCCTCTTTCTTCCTGGCTGATTCCTGAGCCTAGGACTTTTATGACGCTCAAACAACCCACTCTGTTTTTCCGCGCACTAGTCCTTGGCGCACAAGGCGTTTTTTTCAATATTTTTTGTACGTACGCCTCGTGTTCTCCTGGCTTCGTCTTATGCACCGCAGTTCTCGCCTATATGATCTCCCCCCGATCGTGTCACAGATTCGTGGGACACCTGGAAGAAGAGGCCGTGATGACATAGTAGGTGCTGTTTTCACGAGGCGATTCTCAACTTGTCTGATCGGGTTGCGCAAGTACGCGATGTATACAGGAGATCGAAGCTGGCCACCTGCAAAAATGGGCCGACATGCCGGCACCTGCGATTGCCATCGACTATTGGCGACTTGCTCCCGATGCCAAGCTTCTTGATGTTATATACGCCGTCCGCAGCGACGAATCCACACACCGGTTTGTCAATCATAGTTTGGCTAACCTCGACCCTTCCAAAGACGTGAACCCATTTGCGTTCCGTGAGCCCGATATGTTTGTCAAGGGCAAACAGTTGGGGTGAGTATTTCAGCCGAGGGCGGTGATCTGCGGACATTGATGTGTTTGTTGCAGATTCGAGAGATCTGAGGCGGAGGGGTTTGTTCAAGAGTCGCACGACATTCTCTTCCGGGGTACCAAGGAGTCGGAAATAAAGCGTTGAGACACTCGTCGCTGTGGGCTATCGCTGTCTAGACTAGATCACCGTTCAGTATAATAGTGCTTGTGACGTCACGGCTGGAAGCGAACTAGACCACTCACTCGTGAGTTCGACCTGAGATGTTTCTCCCCGAATCTTCTTCTTCTTCTGACCCCTCATGTGTGTCGCCCCGCCTCTTCATCGGACCCTTGCCGGACAGGCTGCTGGTCGCCATGCACGAGATGGTACCGCTTTCTGGGAACCCCGACGATTCCATTGATCCCTCCTATGTCTCTGCCGTGCGCGACGTCTTGGACCGCAACGCACGCGCCTTCTTCCTCCGCCAAGGTGGAAAACCGGAGGACTGGGGCGAGACCGCCCATGACAACGTGCGCGACGAACTCGTGAAACGGTGGCAAGACTGTCCCTGGACCCGCGCTCTACGATACCACTCCCGCCGTGCGCCTGGCATCACCCACTGGGTCGGCACCTCGTTCGAGGTCGGGAGCATCCTCGGCGTAAACGTGCTCGACTGCCACGCGCCGACGCCTGTGCTCGAGCCCCAGCAGGAGTCGCACGCGCCCTATGCGTCGACGACGGCGCTGTCGTCCATCGGTCCGCGCTCATACTGGACCGCACGGTCCCACCTGCCTCCGTCATCACCCCAGACTCCACAAGGCTCCCCCTCTACCACCAGTCTTCCCGAGCAATTTGGCCACGGAGACTTGTCTGCATTTTCCTCTGGTTCACCGCTTCTTGCTACGACTTCTGCCCCTGCCTTGCCGACCAAACTCGTACCCCATCAGGGGGGTGACGCTCCAAAGTCGATCTTGAAACATTCAGAGGTCTCGTCCAATAAACCGAAGACAAAGCGTCGCGGTGTTTCCTTGCTGGATGCCAAACGCAGGGTGTCGCTCCGACCAAAGGAGACCGGGCCATCTCTTGGTCCCAGGGGACTATCCTTGAATGACGATCAGGCCGATGGCACGCCCGTCCCTCCGGCTCTCGTCCTTGCAAGGGCGGGAAATGAAGTCGCCGAGGCCAGCGCTGGGGCCACTACAGACGCACTCCCTTTAGACATGGCTTCTGACCAAGTTTTTCTCAGAGGTTGGTGTTCTGATTTTGTACGTGTTGCAATCCTGACAGTATTCAAGATAGAATGATGGTTAGAGTATGTTACACCAAGTCTGAAACCCTTCCGTCCCATTTCGACGAGGCTCAAAACCGCAAGACGACCCACGTGTTTCATGAAGACTGCATGGAGTTTCTGGTTGTGTGGAGAAGGGACATGCTAGAGTTGTATGAAGATTATGTGAGATTGACATGCTATCCCAGTTCCGCTTCCGCGCTGAACGCATCGAGTAGACCCTTCCAGGGAAAGAGTACATCACGGGGCATAAACACCTCGCTTTTCTTATCCCCCTGAGTTCGGAACGGACCTCGGTTTCAATGTATTCTTTTGTCGACCTCACATTTTGCGTATTGTGTCCCCCGACGCCTGTGCGAGAACGACGTTCAAGCTCGCGTACCTTTCTTCACTTGAAGGAAGGCACAAATGTTTTTGTGTTTAAACCCAAGAGCCGGAGTAGAGCACGAGATTGGTTGTGGCATCTCTGGTTGGTATACCAAGCTCACTAAACCGCATCTTTCTTGACGATGCTTTCATAGGCGTCGTCTCGGAGGAACGATACCTCCTTCCATCGATATTCGTTGCCCCGAGGTTGATATGCGTATTTCGATCGACGTTCCAGAACCCGAGGTCTTCGACTTTGACAAAGTGTATGATGCCCTCAGTTATAGAAATATTATTGATTTGGTGCAACGCTCGCTTTCCTCTGAATGCGGATCTTCTGGCCCTATGTCGAGGAGTTGGAAGACCATTATAGAGCCCGAGCTCGGGGCTGGAAAGAAGTTGCAGCTCGCATGGAGATTTGGCGGACAACTTGATTGGGAATGGCAAGAACGAGACGTAGAGGGAAACCCGCGGCCATGGGCCGTTGTTTCTGGATTGTCTCTTCGTCAGGTTCAGTTTACTTTTCTACTCGCTTTGCACGCAGGCCTGATGATTTGTTAGGGTCAAAGGCCGGCTCACCTCGAGCTACGCATCGCGGAACATTTTCCGAATTGCGTTCACGACCGGAATGGCAAAAAAATGTACGAACCATCCGCCATCGAAGGCTATCTCAACCGTCACAGGCAGCAAGGTCGCCAACGTGTGTACCTTGTGACGCACGGCGGCAATTTGTTTTCCTTGTCGCCGGCAGACGCAAATGCACCGCTCCCACCCAGCGCGCACCTCTCGCGTCTGATGTCTGGGTTAAAACCAGAGTTGGAAGAGTACAGCCAAACACTTTTCGAGCACGAAACTTGGAGAGGTTCTGAACAAATTAGTACTGCGCACGGAACTTTGGACCTCAGAAGTATCCGTGCCGTACGGAGGGCATATGGGCCGTTGTCTGAGGACGATGGTGAGCATGTCCTGCATGATGCAGCGGATGCACGCGATGGGGGTGGACATCATTGGCACACTCAAGCGCAAGATAGAGTGCAGCTGCACCTTAGGCGGACATTTGAAGTTGTCCTTGCTTTCGGTCCGGTCATACGCTACGAGGTGCGTCCATGCATGCCAAAAGTGTATTTTTGATGACGTCTACCGGATGTCTGTAGGCACATTCAGCACAGGACTGCATTGAATGGGTAACGAGGCTTCGTGCCCTCGTTGCATACTGGTCCCAGCGCCACCAAATAGACGTCAGGGATGAGATGGACGCCGCGTTTGCTGCGAGTGCGCGTGCGCGGCTGACGCCACGAACGGCGAAGTGTTCCAACGGCTGTGGACACCCACCCCCGCCGGAACCATCGATCAATTCCGAGGCACCCGTACTCATGTCGCTGTATAATTGGTGCCCGTTGAGTGCGTGTAGGAGCATCATGAAAGCCGGCAGAGTGTTCACCCGAAAGGGGCTGAGGGGTCAATACAAGTGAGTACACATGTTCTCGCTTCGCTTTCATTGAATTCATTTTACAAGGCTCGTGCAACTGTTTCTCATACCCGGTCGATTGATCAGGTACAACGTGTCTCCAACTATGACGCTCCACCATCGCAACTCGAAAGAGATTGGGCTGCTCGACGCCTACGTCTGCTCGGGGTATTTTGCCGCACTCGCTCTCCGACCGAGCGAATACAGTCCCGAGTCGCCCAGCCTGCCACGGCGGTATCGTGATGGGTTGGAGACGGACGATCGGGAGGAGGACGAGCTGTTTGTGATTTGGTATCGCAAGTCGACGCCGGCACCCGTCGCGCCCCTAGGAGAACGGCCGAATGCACCAGCGGGTGGGTTTCACGCTGCGCCGCCTATACCTCATCTGTCGAGAAGGGGGCACAAGATGATCGTGTTCAGGACGAGGAGTAAGGTAGAGCGGGACGCGTGGTGTTGGGCATTGGGGTGTGAGATCGAGAGGGCGGTGCGGAATAATAGTGACAGGGAACGGAGAGTAAGGGAGGCGGGAGGACTGGTCGAGTTGCCAAACTAAAGGTATTTGTTGGGATTCTCGTCGGCGAGGACGGCGAGGACTCACATTATGTGTGGTATATACTATCATTAGTGATAATATGGTTTTTTATTCTATCACCTCGTCATCGTCATCGTCACTCTCCTCTTGTTGTCTCCGTTGCCTCCTCGCAGCAATCTTTACCCTCTTCTCTAGCTCCTTGTCAGCTTTGAGGCTGGCCATCGTGATGCGTGTATGGCAGCCAGAAGCGGGGCAGGTGGCTCCATTTCTTCCCGCCCTCTGTAAGAACTCTTCAATGGCAAGGCGGGAGTAAGAATGACCACACTCTTGACTATTTGCGACAGACGCTCAGACCATCTGACGGTAAAAGACACAGATCACCTACGAAGTCATCGGATCCTTCAAGACAGTGAGTGAAATGGGACATCTAAAGTCTTGAGTAACACCGCCGATTTCCAGGTCTTCCTCGTCCTCGTCAGGGTCACCGTCCTCTGTAGAAGAATGTTAATTGTGGGGTATGGCGTGTTTTCGTGACAGACCTCTTGGAACAAGTTCGTTGATGGGAGGGATCGCTTGTCCAGGATTTTGTACCTCCTGAACTTGGTGTAAATAGGGTTTATGAGGTCATAGAACCGACATACATATATTCTCTGTTTGAATTCCACGTATGGATTCGTGGAAGCGTACTTCTGACGTGTGGTCCTCTTGTTGTATTCGTCTATCTGTTGTTTGACCTGGTTTTCATACCTCTCGAGAACATTCTCCTGTAAAAAGACATGAAACGGTCGGGCAAGTGATACAACCATGGCCACGCACCACGATCTCTCCACGCATGACAGCTTGGTGGAGGTTGCTCAATGTTGTTTCATGAGAACGCATTTCTTGGTCAATGTCAAGAAGCGTTTTCATGATGCCATCAACCTCGTCTAGCGCCTTTGATGCCAGCGCCTGCATCAGCGGCAAACACAGCAGGGAAGGGCAACACTTACCCCTCCGGTATCTCCAACCTCCATCACGTCTGCAAGTGAGATCGCGACGTCCCTGACAAGCCGGAAGGAGCTTTGGTGTATTTGCTTCCGGATGAGTTCCCAATCCTGGGATATTCCGTGCAATTTGGCGCCCTCTTTTTTATCCAGAGGTTGGTCATGAAAGTTTTCAATGTCGATTCGTCCGTCGTCATCGTCATCGTCATTGTCACCGCCGTCGCCATCATTGTTCCTCCCCCTTGATGGGACTTTACCGCGCTCAACCTTTGGCTTCTTTTCCTTTTTTACGGACGCCTTCTTGCGAACAGGTTGTACGTCTTCTTCAGAGTCCTCGCCGTTGTCAACATCATCGGCATTATGTCGCTGAGGGGGAACATCTTCCTCTTCTATATCGGATGACGGTGCTGGGCGTCGGCGACGGGACTTGGTAATGGCAGGCATTGTGGTTACGGGCGAAAACAACGCGCGACGCGCCTATAGGGGACTCTAGGGCCGGCGTCTACGCGCAGTGACTTACATAATCGTGCAGAGTTCCGAGGTACACTGGCCCCGATACGCCAATGCTGTCGCTCCTTCGTGGTCTGTCTGCATGTCCCCTCCTATCCCCATCGCGGGCGTTCAGTGCTTCCCCGTTTCTTTCCGTTACGTTCAACCAGGCCATGCGTCGGAAGAAGCCTCTGAAAGTTAACCCTCCAAAATCGCCGCTCCTCGACAGCTGTCCGCAGAAAAAGGGCGTTTGTACCCAAATTTTCATCATGAAACCAAAGAAACCGAACTCTGCCAAGCGAAAGGTTGCTCGTATCAAGTTGTCCAATGGGAACTCGATCATGGCCTATATTCCTGGAGAAGGGCACAACTTGCAAGAGCACAGCGTGGTTTTGGTCCGTGGCGGTCGTACACAGGATTTGCCTGGTGTCAGGTAGGTCTGGGTTAGTGTGGTCATGGGAGGCTATTGAAGCATTTATCGACAGATACAAAGTCGTTCGTGGTGCTTTAGACTTTGGCGGAGTCGTTGGTCGTACGCAATCGAGGAGTAAATACGGAGGTGCGTGTATAGATGTCCTCGGTGATTTCGAAACTCACGCTTGTGTTAGTCAAAAAACCAAAGAAATAGGTTATATCTCCTATCGTTCGTACCTTCAATCGTAATTTCTTTCTTTAAGTATGTATGCGGGACTGAAGAACGAGTTGCACGTGCTGTTATTGATTACTGATCAAACGAGTCTGGTGGACATTTGAAGTCTCCACGGTTAGGCTTGTTCCATTCTCTGAAGAGCGCGGTCGACTGCTCATTAATGCTTTGGAATCCGAATGTCAAGGTAGGTAGAGTCTGGAGGTAAGGAACACGAGCGAGTCAACTCGGTTGTCACCACACCACGCAAAGTGTAGATGACCTGTTGGACCTTGGTTCGTATCCATTACTTTATTAAGGTTTACAGTAATGACTCGTGCTAGGGTTGGACCTGGCTGACCATCAAAGACATAAGAGTCAGACTTTTAGAATCTATGACCCTCCAACAGCATCGAGTGGTTCTCAGATGAACTTCGCCTCCAACTCGGTACTACCATTTTCTGCTTCCCCCCACCTCATCCACTCAACAGTCTTGGTACATATTCACACCACCAGCGGCGCGAGCCCTTTTTTTTTTAGTTTCCATTGCTATTGTCATCGTCAGCCAGATATTTTTATCACAGATCCGTCCCTCTTCGCTGGCTGACGATCATCGGGTAGTAACGATTTTTCAATCTTTACGAACAAGGTCATCGCGACCAAAACCACGTTGGTTTACCACATTGTCGTTAATTTTCATGTATCATATCCAGGTGACTTCGGAATTGGGATCCATATTGGTCGCCGGAAAGCGCTATACGTTTCAAACTTACAAGGGGAGGCACCCGCAATCAAAGAGTCACTGTTTATGCTAGCCCATCCATCGGTGACCCTACACGTTACTTGATGTGGCATGCTCTCGAGCTACCTGCCCTAATTATATTGACTGTCTGGTCACTAGGATTGGCAGCCGGGTTGAGCGTAACGATGCTTGGACGAAGGTACCCACTGTACTCGATGCGAATGCGACAGTTCCCTCTGGCCCGTTCAACGGCACTCTGGATCCAGCAAAGTCTCTCAGCTGGTTTTGGGGAGTCCAATGGGAACTATTTTTTTGGCGTTACTGAATGTTTTTAATATTTTCACAGTGCTGCTTTTCTCCCTCCTTTCCACTACCCGAAATCTTTCTCGCACTGATGGCGTAGTTTGCTTTCTGGAAGCTGATGACAATCAGAAACAATATCCCTGATCGCTATCCTCCCAGAATAGCTACATTTATTGTGCCGCATTAATGCTTCCTCGATGAAATGTTGCAGTCAACAAGAAACTCTGCTGAATTTGTGCCAAGCGGGACATTGCCGAACATGATGCCAAACGACAAGTGGATACAAGATGTCACTAGCTTGGTCTGTAACACCCGCGACCTGCCCACCTGGGCGGCCTCCCAGAATCCTCTCCCACTTCACTGTCTCTCAACAATCTTGGAGTTGATAATCCATTGACGGCTCGCCCTGACAGATTTGAACCTCCTTCATATACACTACTTGCGTCAAAAAAGTTGAGTGGCTTTTGACGCGCACTGCTGGTGTGCTTGGCACCAATTCTACTGGATTCGAGAAACTCATTCAACTTAGACCATTTCAACCACATACCAGATCACTTAAACGGCTAACTGCTCAGCAAGTGGCGTGGTTCTACAGCTTTCCTGATGCGCTGAGCAAGCCCAGCCACTTAATAGAATGATACATAACTATGCGGCTGGCTACCTATGAATCCTAATCAATAATCCAGGACCGACATATAAATATTCCATTCACCATTTCGTTCGCTAATAAGCTATCCCATCTCAAAACGCGTACCACTTCTACGAGGCGCGTGATATTCAGTCTGGGTTGTTTATCAACATTAATCGGATTTTTTGTTGCACTATTTTCTCTTCTTCGTACGCTCTGAATGAACCAGAACGACTCTAGCCAATCCCAACGAGAGAGAAGGCTCATCATAACCAAGCCGACCCGGTTTGGCGATGTCGCTGATATCTTCGTCCTTTCGTGCTCTTTCCTCCTAATCACGGCGTGTATCACCCTGGTTATTCTCGTATTCCACACCCAGGCAACGTTCGCTGGGGGACCCCACCCAAGATTTTGTCAACTCTCCAACGCACTATTTCAGCCCTTTCAGTTACCATTGTGTCAGCTATGATAATGGTGGCCGGAAAGTGGTATGTGCTCTTCAAACTGACAAGGAGGGGTATTCGCAGCCAAAGGGTTATATGCCAATCTGTCTGTCGGTAACCTCGCGCGTTACTTGGTATGCCATGGCTTCGAACTACCCTTACTCGCTTTGTTGGCCACCTGGGCACTGGGATTGGTGACTGGGTTGACTGTAAGCGACGCGTGGATGCTCCTGCCTGCTGTACGGCAAGCATCTTTGGATGTCCCATCTGGCCAGTTCAGTGCATCAGTGCCCCCAAGATCGCAGCTGGACCCAGTGCTTGGTCGATTATCCAATGTCATGGGATCGGTGTGTGCAAATAACAGCGCTGGGCTAGTCGAGATTAGGGGCGACTTGCAGTTGGCATCAGGGCACCCGATGGGGATCCTCTATTACCCTCTGATCCCAAATTCCATTCCCAACAGCGGTTTCTCCCTTTTTACGTCACTGAATGGCTTTCAAATCTCCATGGAACCACTTTCAACCATCTCACACGCCACGAAACTTATCTGCGCCAATGCCAGCGGAAATGGGTTCGAAGCAGGCCAAGTATGGTATGAAAGCTCAGATAATCAAACGCTATCCATAATCGCTAATGCCCCATGGCAATCACAACCATATCGCTTCACCGCCTCTACGATTGTCCTTGATGGAAATCTACAATCCTCGGGGCACTCTACTGAATTTATACCAAATGGGAAAATAAGGCCAATTGTGATGTCGGGGGATCAATGGGCGCATAGCATCGCTTACTTGATCTGCAATGCTACATATCCCGCTGGTACCTGCTCGCCTTCCAGCCGGGGCTCTCTTCTCGGCTTTTCTATGTGGCTTAACAATCAGATCTCTGTGTTCAGCAATACATCGATAGCCGCGGGGATCTACTGGAGCACCACAATGAGCATGGTGATGGCTGCCTACAGCTCTGCATGGCACATTGGCCCCACACAAAACGTGACCATTAGGGCCTATGACACTCCCGTGTTTACTGTGTGCTATCCCATCCATATCCTTATCGCCAACATCGTAGCGTCAGCAATCATGTTGATTGCGGTGGTGCGATTGCGTATAGCGAGTCGTCTTGGTGCCGATTTTATGAATCCTACCCGTCTATTGTTGGACCCACTGAAAAACCCAGACTTGTTCAACACAACTCTGGGTGATACCGTGGACGCACTTGGGGACCCGTACATGTCGGTGAATGAAAATAACGAATTCTTGCTCAGTGAGCCATCGGAGAGGACAAAAGTTGTAAGTGAATCAGTGGCTGGCAACCACACAAACCAGACTTATCCATCCCTGAACGCAGGCTCCATCCTCGTTGTGGTTCCTGACATTTACCTGTTGAAACATTGGGAGTAAATGGCTACATAGTAGTTAGTTGATATTATGCTCCGTAACCTGAATGCTAGCGAACTGTCGCATCCTATACAAGTGACTACTTGGCTGGCAACCGACATAGATAAACCATCAGGGCTTCAGGCATGCAGTAGGCAGTCTCGGATCAGTAAATCAACAACTCTGCCGCGTGACTCATGATATTTGACATCGCCGCCGTCAACTACTGTGAACTGCAGCATATTTTGGCCCATCTCTCTGCCGTTCCACTCATTTGCAAGCTGTAGCCTTGACGCGCATTCCGAATTCTGCCAAGTGCGTGATTGTGAAGTTCATCGAATGCCAATAAAATTTCCCCGACGTTAATCATATCTTTTGTGAATTCTGCCTGCTTAGGATGAATCCGAACGACTCTGGCGACTCTTTGCTAGGGAAAAGGTCTATCGCAGTCAAGTTTGCCTGGCTCGGCGATGTCGCTGATATCTTTGTCTTGTCGTGCTCCTTCCTCCTAATCACCACATCCGTCATCTTCGTCATTATCATATTCCATCCAAACGACCTTTTCGCAATCAAGACCTATACCTACCAATACTTTGTCGATCTTGCAACGAGCTATATCTGCCCTTTCAGTCCCCGTCGCGTCGGCTATGGTAATGGTGGCCGGAAAGCGCTTTGTGCTCTTTAAACTCACAAGGGGAGGCATACGCAGTCAAAAAGTCGCCGTTTATGCTAGTCCATCCGTCATCAACCTCACTTGTTACTTGGTGTGGCATGCCTTCGAGCTACCCGTCCTAGTTTTGTTGGTTGTCTGGGCGCTGGGTTTAGCGACCGGGTTAACCATAAACGATGCATGGACTATGGCGACCACTGTTAGCAGAGCATCTGTCAAGGTTCCCTCTGGTCCATTCAATGCTCCAGTCGAGTCGCTCCTTGTTTCAGCGTTTGGACAGTTAAGCTATGTCATGGGGTCTGTGTGCACAGGGGTGGCTGGTAGTGCCGAACTCATCAGGATCGGCGATTTAAAGCTGGCCTCAGGGCTTCCGATGGGGATCCTCTACTATCCTCCACTCGCGTTTCCTGGTCCCAATTCCATTTTTTTCATTTGCAACATCACTGAACGGTTTCAATATTTCCGTGGAGCCGCTTTCCTCCATTCCACCTACTGCCAAGCATCTCACCTGCGCCGGGGCTATCGGGAACTTCACAACTGGATATTTATCGTATTAAGGTGGTGACAACCAAACGCTGTCTGTGATCGGCGCTGCTCTGTCTTCGCGTTCACAACTATATCGCATTAATGCATCGGCGATCGTGCTTGATGGAATATTACAATCCAAGGGAAGTACTACCGAATTTGTGCCAAACGGGATAACATGGCCGAATGTGATGCCAGACGACCAATGGGCACGGGACATTGCTAGCTTGGTCTGTAACGCCACACACCCACTCTCTATCGGCTGCTCTTTTGACGCTTCTCTCATCAATTTTGCTGCCATGCTCGCCCATCCACCTTATTACAACAATACTGAAATTGATCAGTTGACGGAGGCGGGGATGTACTGGAGTACCGCGCTGGGTATGGCGATGGGTGCCTACAGCTCTGCATGGTACACGCTGATTGGTACCACGCAACACATCATCTACGCAAACCACGACAGACTCTTCTTCACGGTTAGCTATGGCGCCTACGTCCTCATTGCTAATATTGCAGTGTCTGCGATCATGCTGGTCGTGGCGGTGAGGCTACGTATGGCGAGCTATCTCAGCGGAGACTTTATCAATGTCACCCGTCTCTTGTTGGACCCGCTGAAGAACTCTGAGTTGTTCAACGCGAATCTGGACACTACCGTGGATGCGCTTGGGAACCCATACATGTTGGCAGTGAGCAAGAACGAGTTCTTGCTCAGGGAGCAATCATCGTCGGAGAGGACGAGGAAGCGACCCGAGCCACGGCTTGCGATTGAATAGATGACTGTACCATGTATTCTTGAACGAAAGAGCAATATCGTAACTTTTCCAACTTGACAATACCCTTTGTTATATTTGTTGTTTGCCCACTGAAGTACTTGTAGAACAAATACCCCCGTGATTTGTTCTGTGGCTGTGTCGATCATGCCGCGAAAAGTAATAGCGTTCAATTGCTTGGTCGACCATGTCTTGTATCCTCCAACCAGCGCGTCGTTCGCGCGTGCTCCGTATTTTTGAGGGGATTCGATGGAATTCGGCCCAAGTGTCGGGCTCACGCGCAAAGTCTCAAAAGCGACCCCATCTAGGTATCACCGTTGACCCGAACCATGGTCTTTGGGCTTTCTTCCGGAAAAAGGAAGCGGATGGTGCAGTCAAATACGAGACACTGGAAGCAAAAGAGTCGCTCACGGAATCCGGTGCGTGCCAAGTGTAAATTCACTTTGCTCGTCGCTGACACTGTCTGGTCTGGTAGGACGGCCATGGCATGCTGCCGAACTCAGGCGGAAAAGCTTCCGGGACCTGCATACGCTATGGTATGTGCTCTTGCGCGAACGTAACCTGCTCGCGACACAACGGGAGGAGGCACGACGGATGGGTATTCAAAACTCAGAGGCACTCGCTGCTCCGACCATGGAACGCATGGTGGGTCATGCGTTTGATTCACTTTGTTTGCTCTATTGATGTACACGCCGGTCATGCTCAGTGTCGCAAGTCGATGGCGCGACTAAAGTTTGTCCTCAACGAACGAAGGTTACACTACGAGAAAGTGTCTCAAGAGGGTGTAATGCCGCAGGCGGAACTGTTGAAGGTCCCGGAGCCTCCAAAGCCGCCTCGCCGTATGACGCGGAGGGAGAGAACGGCAGCACGGCGAAAGACGTTGGCATCATCCAGCACGACATGACTTTGCTCTTTTCATATTAGTTATAGACATTGCGAATGTTTCGTCTGCGGGCTTGCTCCCAATCCACCATGTCCTGTGAGATCTGGCAATCCTTGATAGAGGGGTTTTCGTATAGTTCTAACTGCCTTTTCCCGCGCCTGAGGAGGTGTTCGATCGCAGTAATATTGCGCACGGACACGGAAGAAGCTTGTATGCGAAATGTGTAACGGACGTAGAGGGAGAACTTGGGTTGGGCTTGCGGTGGTTTGGTTCGTACCATCCGAAGTGCACTGGGTGAAGATATGAGCTACAGAAATGTAGGGTAGTACTAGCACTCGCCGTCTGTACAAGGCGAGGACTTCCCTCTGGAGCCCCGATTTCCCGGAGGACATGGTTTGTGCGCTTGGCGTGGGACCCCGGTCTTCGGATAGTTTGGTGAAGGTCCTGATCGGTCCCCCTGGCACCACCGGCTAAAGGGCCGGACTTCGACTGGTTGGCTAAACTCTATGCTGATCACGTTTAGAAAGTATCGTGGATTCCGTGCAACATCAGTTCGCGAATTTTCTGCGAGCTTTCTAGCCAGCTCGCAAGCTGGGACGCGATACTGCAAGGAGCTTGTTCGAAAGCACGACTATGAGGGATACCTCACATCTCAATTCTACCCTCCCCAACACCAGAGCGCGTTTTACGCTCTGAGGGCCTTTTACGTGCGTATGCATCTGTAAAACCACGCATCCACTCAAGTCCGCTATACCAGATTGAACTAGCCACCATAAAAGACACCGTGTCACAAGCAGCACTCGGGCAGGCCCGGTTTATGTTTTGGCGAGACGCCATAAAAGACATATTTGCGGCAAGTCATGCTGTCTGTGGTTAGAATCTCATTGATGGCCTCGTAGAACAAGCCGCCGCATCACCCCATTGCGCTTGGGCTCCACGAAGCAACACAAAAGAACCGTCTGGCACCATACCACTTCCAGAGGATCATCGAAGCCAGGGTCGGTGTTTTACACGAGACTAGGCCCCAAGATTGATGTTGTGTAGGAGCAAGAGTTGTACGCTCAGCCGCACCTTACCATGGCATCGATGACCGCGCATGCCGAGTCTACTGCCTCGACCTTCCTATATCTCTTGCTCTCTTTGTTGAATCTGCCGTCCGCCACACTATCTCACGCCGCGTCTCATCTCGGTGTCGCACAGTCGATCACAACATTTCTGCGTGCCTTTCCATTCCACGCATCCAAGGGAACGGTGGTCGTCCCAGCCGAGATCACGGCCAAGCACGGGGTCATCCAGCAAGAAGTACTCACCAAGAGAGAGTCCAGCAAGGCGTTAGAGGATGCGGTGTTCGAATGTGCGACGATCGCTCACGACAACCTGATCACGGCGCGCAGCATGTTCCGGGAGACAGGGGGCAAGGTACCGCCAGAGGCGATGCCGGTGTTTGTTAGCGCGGTAGGATGACTCGTGTGTGGGGTGTTGTGTGTGCTCACTGGCTGCAGATTCCAGCTGCGTCGATACTGGGTCGATTGGAGGAGGTGAATTTCGATGTGTACGATAGTCGACTGCAGGTCCGGGATTGGAAGTTGGCCTGGCGAGTTTGGAGGGGTTACTATAAAAGGACTTTCTGAGGTTTATGCCGGCATGATGATCTGGACGACCGTATCTCTTGTAACTGGCCTTTGTCCAGTCCATTTTTCCCTCCGAGAAATGGTCGTGGCTGCGAGTCTGCGGGGTCCCCCAAGATGTGCGCGAAGTGCTCAAATTTAGAAGTCCGATAGTCGTAGCGTCGAGTGGCCCGCGCAACAGCTTCACTCCAGACCACCACCCGCACAAACAAAGTGCGCTCGTCCCCGCCCTCTTCTTCCCCGCCGTCCACAGCGAATCACCCCCGATTTCCCGTCTTGTCTGGCACATCGCTCACTCAGCCGTTCTTCGCCTATGGAGCGTCTATGTGGTGCGTTTTCTCGCAAGTGACTGGTAACACATCTCTCAGTTCTCACCCAGACGATATCATCCATCTCATCATCTACGAACTTAACGACCCAACCGCACTCACCCTCACCTCCAAACGCTTCCTTCGCGTCTCCAGGGATCCCTATGTCCGCGCCCACTATTTTCTTCATCGATACGGTCCCATGGATGCCATGTTTTGGGCCCTAGGCAGAGGAAGAGTTTTGAACGATCAGGTCATTGACGTGCGTTCTCCGCAGTTCCCTAACTCGCTTCCCGTGTCCTCCGCTCAGTATATGCGCCCTCTCTTAGATCCTGGTGTCAAGTGGCGCCTATGTATCTCGCTATATTATACAGGTCGCCATCCACCATTACTTCCGTTCTGCGAGTCATTTCATCAAGACACCATGGGTTAGGTCGATACCTCTCCCCGTGTTCACACACTTCATGAAAGTCACTTCGGCATTGTTTGATGAAATACCGCTTGGAAAGAACGAAGATGACGGCTGCATTTTCCATTCTTTTCTCAAGGAGAGCAGGCTCCCTCAAGATTTAAAGACGACCGGTTGGACGGACGTGCGTGCGATTTTGGAAAAATATAAGGTGTGTTCTCCTTTCCTTGTGCCGGTCTGATCTATGACATGGTGTCCAGTTCATCCCATTCAGCATGAAGGTGTGCGATTTGACTCTCACACTTTCTGCCCACTCATATTCCAACTACCAAGGACCCTTTGATGGCCCAGCTACCGATCGCTCTCGCTATCGAACCGAGGTTACTACCACACGCGGAGGCCAACGGCTTTCGCATGGACCCAAAGGTACTCTGGAACTTGCTTGCAACCCGTCAATTTCTCACTGTGGGCAAATCAGTACCGTGACTTTGTTTTTCGCAAGATGTTTGAAAAACAAGCGCTTAACAGCGGAGATCGAACGGACGATATCATCCGCAACGTCCGGGAGTTGAAACGTCTAGATCCGAGGTAGCTTTCTCTTCATTCCGAACGGACTCTTCATTCATGCATGCGTTGGATAGGATGTTTTTGAGTCGTACGGTGGCAGCAGAAATATGTATGGAGGCTAAGAGCAATGAATCCGCATATCGAGCTCTCAAGGCACTCGATCGTTCAGGAGAACTGTTGTTCAAACTCGGGTACGTCTCTTTGATCGATCTCGCGTCGTGCAGCTTCTTATCGTCATCAGTCCTGCTGTTACTGAGTTGATGAAGGTGAGGCTGTGCAGTGAGGTTCTGCAGGCGCGTGTTCACATTTCCCCTTCTAGCTTTTTGTGAAATCGCGTTCGATCACGTCCACGTACACCACTAATGTCCTGCGTCAACTCTACGCCGATTTCCCTAGCACAGACCCAACGGTCCGAGTTGTGATGCTTTTGACCGTATGTCTGTCTGATGGCACATGGGGCCTCTCTGCTGCGCCTGAAGCCATTACGTCCTTCCGCGGTAAACTGGAGGCAATTGGTCTGTTACCAGTCACGAGGGATGATTTGTTTAATATTATGATCAACCCTTTCGTGGAGAAGCATGCTCTTCTGCTCGAGTATGCGAAAGAAGAGATAGGAATGGGTGCGAAGGAAATTAAAGAACTCGCACTGGACGTTGCAATCAAATGTTTGGAAATCGGGAGCAAGGTAAGAATATTTATATATGTATTCCGCCAGCTCACTCCTCACAGGGCAAGACTCTACGTAAGCTTTCTGAGGGCTATTCTCTTCATGCAGTTCTTTCGGATGCTGCTGTAAGGCGATATTCACTGTCACTGGGCGATGTTCCTCCAGCCGAGGACGAAAAAGCTTGTGCTGCCTATGAAGCGGTGTTGTGCCGGGACTTTAGTAATGCGAAGATGATCCGAGCCAATACAAGTGGGCCGTCGAACCTTGTTTTGGGAACTTCGGCTGCTCCTACTAGTGAATCAGTGGAAGCCGAAATGGAAGGTCAGGAGGACGACTCTCGTGAATTTGTCGTTGAGGAACCGGAGGATACGGTTGTGGACAATGGACCTGATTTGGTTCGCAGTTACCCATTATATTGCGATTTTCGTGTTGAACTATTCGTAGGGCGTCATAGGACAGGATACATTATCTGCGATGATACGTCAAGATGAGATGGCTCCAACTCGATCTCGCAGACGATCGTATTACTACAGCATCTACGGTGCTGATGTGGGCGCAAAGTTGGATTTCCCCATGGGTGAGTGTTTTGCGTCTCTTTCAGGTCGAGTCCATTAATCTATTTCTAGAGTCTCTACCAGTTGGCAGATGGGCCAAGGAACATTATGACCCCTATAGTCCGATGATGGCGGTATTCATGACTCATGCAGTTATCAACAATAATACCACCGTAAGTCCTGTGTCAATTCATGTGAGCTGCGTATGAACAGTCTCGCAGCTTCTCCATCTTTATCTTTCCCCCTCCGTCCTGGGCTACACAACCGCGCCAACGCGTGTTCCTGTCACACTCAAACACTTCAAGTTGCTTGCTCATCTAGGTCGAGCGCCTGTGAGAAATACCCTTTGTATCGCTTTGGTTTTAGAGCTAAGTTCCATTGGCAGAATTGGTGTCTCTACCATGAAATTGAATTTGGAGCTGAGTTCTTTTTCAGCGAAGAAGATTATCTTTCGAAACAAGCGTCACCTTCGGAGATCAAACGTTCTCCCAAATTTCGTATCAAGGCGAGTGATATAAAGAAGGAAACCAGTCCTCCGACGCTGTCCCGCTCAACATCTCATGTTGCGCTGTCGGGCCCATCCCGTGCAAGCACGTCTCCTCGTACATCCCGCAGGCGACCGAGGAGGTCTGCTGCGTCGACAGTAACGTCATATATCGTACCAGATTCCGACGACGAAGCAATTGTAGACGACGATAGCGAGAACGCGATGATGGCTCTTTTGAGCATGCAGGCGAAGAAACGGAAGGTGGAGTCGAACCTTCAGCGGTGGATCAAACACTTGTCTGCTCTTCTTGTAGACGAACAACGCAAGGTATGCGTCGACTTTCAAAATCCACTGTGCCCTGACCACAGTTATGCAGTACAAAGACAGGCGGAGGCGTCAAGACAGGTATACGGATGGGAAACGACGAGTCATGAAGGTGAGGTGTCTCCTCACGATGTGTCTGAGATCTCAAATGTGCATTTTCTGCAGACTGAGTTCCACAAATCTCTCATCGTCCACCTCCGTTCCCTGCGCAAAGTCGACCTTGATAAGCGTAAGCAACTCTACGGTTCGGATGTCGCGGAGGAAGACTACAGTGAGGATGATGACGATGGCGAGTATCAAAACATACGTGGGCCGAAGCGACGCCGCATACACACCTGAGCCTACGGACACATGACGCACAAGGATGTTCATACATACGCATTCATAGCTGTACTCTTTTCACTACCATAATTTCCTTCTCTAGATTCATCCTAATAATCGTCGTGCAGATCATAGATGGGTTTGTTTACGAATATGCCCGCAGCTTTGACGTCGTCGATTTCCTAGCACTATTCTGTGGATGTACAAAAACCAACAGTTGCTTTAACCATTATTAGAGACCTGACCGAAGCAAATGCCTAGACTTTGTGACATAAAACGATTTGCATTGCATATCCAGCAGTACCCCGTAGTGCAAATCGCAAGGCTCAGGCTGACGGCGGGCAGCCACTGTCAGGTACTAGTACAACATAAGTTCTGGGTGATGCTACTAGCGGCGTGCGTGTAATTCCCGATGGTGCCATAAGATCTCCGGGCTAACGCCAAGGAACTCGCATAAACCTTGAGATTTTAGAGCATTTCCCCTCAGAGTGGATCCCATATAGGCTTCGCCATGGCCTACGTATTATGTAGAATTAGATGTGTCAGTTGGTACAAGATAACATCACTCGTACAAAAAGAAAAAAGCAATTCATATTGCAAGATTGTCCTAACTTTAAGGATCCTGATTCAACGTTGGACCACCACCATGATGCCGCCTGCAATCTTGAGCGGGCTTTGGGTCACTACAACATGGGCTTGGATCCCCCTCAGTATCACAACGTCGACCCACCAGCAACATTGCGTACTCGATAAATATTATGAACTGTCCAGGTATGCTACAACCTGATCCAGGAACCTCGCATGAATATGCTAAGATTATACGATACGACTCTCTGTCCGAGTTCGAGCATGGTCTTGAACAACTCGGGACTCTTTGTTGGGCCCAACAAGAGGTGAGTAGGGTTGAAAAAGTCACCACCTAGATGACTGCCGATACGCCATATCACGTCGTGAACAACATGATCACTGATACCGCGATGTTTGCGATGAAAACATACTGCACATAGTGCACCCGGAATTGGGAATTACTGCAGAGCGTGACGAATGTAGCTTCGTATGAGGTTCGTGGCCGCCAAGCGGAGCTGTGAGCGGCCACCCCCAGCAAGGTGCTCCGGTTGGCCCCCGCTACATTGTCGGATGGGACAGAAACCTTGCTGTTGAGCAAAACTGCAAAGTTGTAGATCGAACATTCGTAGGAGCAGTTGCCAGTGGCGGGGAGTGAAGCGTCGCGGATTAAGCTGGCAATGTCCTGCGCCCATTGATCGTTCGTCTTCACATTTGGCCATGTTGTCCCGTTTGGCACAATTCACTATCGTTTCCTGTGGGTCACAGTGTTCCACCAAGGATAGTTGCGGAGGGGTTAAAGCAATGTTGTTGCCATTCGGTACTGACAGCGTCTGATTACTCTCTCCATACCACAGGCCAGATGTGCCATAACAGACGAGTTCTTGGGAAATGGGTGGGACGCAGGAAAGTGGTTCCATAGAGATGTTGAAACCATTCAGCGACGCGGGAAAGGAGAAACCACCGTTGGGAACGAAACTGCCAGGGGAGTGGAGGGTAATATATGACTCCCATTGTGCTCCCCGAGATCAGCTGTAAATCACCCCCAATTTTGACGACTTCAGCGACGCCAGCTACCCCCGACCCCACAACAAAGCCCAATTTTCCAAACACAAACGAGAGGAGTGATCCCTCGGCCGCTGAGACATTGGGCGGACAAAGGTAACTGCCGGGTTGAATGCCTTCACCATCTTACACGCGTTGTTTGCAGTCAACCCCGTTGCCAATCCCAGTATCCAGGCGACCAACAAGACGAGCGGGGGGAATTCAAACCCATGGCACACCAAGTAATGGGCAAGGTAAGCGATGGACGCACTAGCATAGACGGCGATTCTTTTGCTACGAATGCCATCTCTCGTAAGTTTCAAGAGCAGCTATTATTCGACAAAGCCTTCGTAGATATGCCTGTGATGAGCGCGCCGGTCTGTTGGGTGGATAGGATGATAAGGACGCAAGATGCCACGGTCAGGAGGAGAGAACACAACAGCACGAATGTTTCCGCAGCATCGACAGGCGAACACAACTTGACTGCAAAGAATTTCTTCCGTAGTAAAGATAAGTCAGAGTCGTTGTTACTCTCCATTCCGAGCAATCAGAGAAGGGCAAACACTATGGCAAATCGATCGACATTTACGATGACACTAACAACTCTAGAGTCACGCACTTTTACGGGTTGGGGCCGGAGCGCAAGTGGGTGAGACGATGAGCGCAAGCAGTAAAGGGATACCCGTCTATTAGCCCCATGCTGGCGCAGGAACCGCCTTCTACCAGTATGATAACCTTCTGTGTGGTGGTTGAATTCGTGGGAACTAAAATCTTCTTTCGTTGAACAGACTCACTGGCAAGACCATGGAAGGCTTGTTCTTCAACGTCCGTGTCAACTCATCCTCAGTATTTCAGCGCTAGAGATTCCTCTCACAGGTTAATACCGGCTTTTTGGAAGGAATTGTACGCGGTTACAAGGCAGGCATCTTGAGCCAAGGTCACTACGCGAGCTTGACGCAATGCGAGACCCTCGAAGGTATCGCGCCATATACCTGTCATATCCGCGTCGGAAACGCTCACTCCACCGGCAGATTTAAAGACCCAGCTTTCTGCAACCGATTACGGGAACTTCCTCGCGAACGAACCTTCACCGCTCTCGACAGCAACGATTTCCGCCAGAGCAACGCAAATCCTCGTCGATCAGTTCAACTCTATCCGTAGCAATGCTGTGGAGCCGTTGTCCAAATTCCTTGATTATATCACGTTGGGTTGCCTTTGGACTTCCCCTGTGCTATACTCATAATTGCGCAGTTATGGCTACATGATCGACAATGTTGTTTTGTTGATCACAGGGACTCTACACGAGAGGGATACACACGAGCTTCTAGAGCGCTGTCACCCCCTTGGCATCTTTGATACGATGCCGGCTTTATGTGTTGCCACCAATGTCGAAGAACTCTACCAGAGTGTCCTTGTGGAGACTCCCCTAGGTGAGTGTGGAATCACAAGTCGTGTGATGCATTTATTCACAATGTAATGCAGCTCCTTACTTCCGTGACTGTCTCTCTGCCACCGACCTCGACGACCTCCACATCGAAATTATCCGTAACACCGTCTACAAGGCATACCTTGAGGACTTTTACAACTTTGTCGCCACTCTGGGCTCGCCAACATCAGATGTAATGCAGACCATACTTGCTTTCGAGGCGGACCGCAGAACAATCAATATCACCATCAACTCCTTTGACACAGAGCTGACGAAAGAACAACGCGCCAAGCTCTTCCCTGCAATTGGTAGATTGTTCCCTGAAGGGAACAATGCCCTCGCAAAGGCGGACGACATCGAGCAAGTTCGATTAGTCTGCGATAATATCTCTGAGTACCGCTCGTTCTTCGACAACTCTGGATCGGCGCAGGGCAGTCATGACCTCGGGGATCTTGGTGTTGCGGCACAACTAGAAGACCGATTCTTCCGGATGGAAGTACACTTGAACAAACAGGCATTCATGCAACAGTTCCAGCATGGTGTGTTCTACAGTTATATAAAGCTAAAGGAGCAGGAAATCCGCAACGTTACATGGATAGCGGAATGTATCGCTCAAGATGCGAGGGATAGGATACAGGACTTTATACCAATCTTCTGATCGCGCCATTGTTACTCATGTCTATCCCTTGCATAATACACAAACTTGGTCAGGACATTTATTATGATTGCAAAATCTCCAGAAATACACTTTAGCGGGTATATACGTGATCCAGTGAGCTTGGTATCATGATACCTCCCTGTTAGCTTCCACATTGGTGCTAGTTAGCATACTGCAATCACCCGATCTAGCGGAATGGACTCCGTTCCCCCGCCATGGCCTAGTCTCTCTTCCATCCAAGGACCGGAGCTGCTCAAATGACAGCCACCCGTGCACGTACAATTTCCACCGAGAGCGCTGGGAAGGTTATCACTATCCACAATTTGTAAGAGAACGTTCTTGTAATCCTTCCCAAGTATGTCGACTTTCTCCATGGTTTCCTTGGAGAGCCATGGCTTGACCATGGACCAAATAAATGTGAAGGAAGATGGGGCATTTATGATGGCAAGTTGACCCATTCTATTTGAGGATTCGCTGAGAAAGTAGAAAAAAGCATATGGAGAGGGGCATACGTCTCTGGGTAATAATCTTGCGATATCTGGAACGATAGTTGAACGAGGGACCTCACTTGCCAAAATTGCGAGAGGCTGTATACATATCGCATCACAGTTAAGTGCATTTCTGGTGATGCATGACTTACCCAAAGCCCATGAGGTCAACGATTACGAGGGACTGTTCGATAGGACGACCTGCTGCCCGGGAGGATGCTGGTAGGATTTCGCGAGTGAGGGCATCTGCGTTCACTATAACAAATTCTACGAGGTTTTGGGGCGAAATGTGCTTGTAGAGTTCAGGAAGGTTTAAGCCATCGAATGATTGTATGTTCACAGGCCGCCCTCTCTGCTCTATGTAAGACACATTTCTGCGCACGTTCGGGTTCTATTCACCTTGTCTGTCTGACAGGGAAACGATGAAAAGGTTACAATCTAAAGCAAAACGGCGAACTCACCTTGTGGAAGTACATGGACCATGATTTAAATATTTCTTGGCGGCCAGGATACTCGATTCAGAAGTGAGATGTAGCAAGCGACTTAAAGCACTTGTCACTCACATGGAACGGGTCCATTCTCATGTTCAGCTCGTCTATGCCAATTCCCGACACCGTTTGTCTCCAGAACTGACAGTTCTTGATCATCTTCTTCGCTTCATTGAGATTGAACTTTCGTGCTCGTAGAAATCGCCTAAAATACGATGACTTAGCTCACAGACAAGAGAACCGACTCGCCACTCTACACATACAACAAGGTCGAATCATCTGTACCGATCGAATTTCCTTCGAGCAAGATACCTTCGGCGAACAGCTGTTCGCGCAAGGCTTTCAGAATGTCGGCTTGTTGAGAAGACAACGGTATAGGCTTGAGGTCAGAGTTCGACATGGTGAGACGGTTCAGGAAGATCTTCCACTGGACACGCCCGCACGATACTACAGAGTCATGTGTTCCGATTTATCACCGGAGGAAGTTTGTCCGAGTTTCACAAGGCCCCATACTACGCGAGGCATAACAGCGGTACCGCAGACGCCCATACTACGCGCTCTGGACGGGACCCAGAATCGGCGAATCAGTTTATAACGTTGGTATGCGGATCAGCAAGTATTTACCAACGCTGGTTAAACGATCCGGGACAAGGGAAAAAAGGCATGGGAAGGTCTCCACTTGGATTGTCACATGGGTATCCGGCTCGTGTCATCTGCCAGTTCCCGGCAAGGTATGCCAAGTACTAACCCATCATCATTCAGGTGTAAGCCGAAGTTCGGACTTCGTTTGTCTTGGTTTGGCGGGGGGATGTTCACTCGAGGTTTTAAATTTTAAAAGTCACTAAAGGACGTACAGTTACGCAAAAGCAGGCGCGGTTCGCACTGTATTCTTGATCAGACGCGCTGGTCCCGCAGTTCGCCTGCCGGTGAGGTCTTGGTTAGGTGATTACTCATCATGCAGCGCCGAACTCAGAAAGGGGTTCCGAAACCATTGAAGTGCTGCCACCATGTACATCGCTGGACTTCATCTCTCGATCCCTTCTCCACAAGGGATCGAAGGGTTGGCGATTCTTACGACAGCAGATTTCTTCAGATTTCTTCTGTGGAATTTAAAGGCACCCAAAGTCACGGAAGAGGAAGATGGCCTCCCTGTCCCGGAAATCGCCCCGCGTTCATTCTTGGACCAACTCGTGTTTCCAGCCCAATCACTGGCCGCGCTACTCCCACCTGCAGTGTACTGTGCTGCCTTAGTGGTCAACAACTTGCAGCAACCAGCCTGGATGTCAACCTTTGCCTTGCCGGATGACATTGTTCCACCGGAGTGGAAAGCTCCAGTACGACTCGCGGCCTGTGCCGCTGCCTTTTCCCTGAAATTTGTCCTTGACGGAATACTCAGCCACTCTGATGAACGCTGGCGCATGATAGGGGCAAGTTTCCTATTCGCCCTGAATGATGCAAATTGAGATCCTTTTCAGCGTTGCGGGAAATCAAAGATGGCTCAAAGTGGCCCATACGCCGTTGTCCGCCATCCTGTGTACAGGTGAGTGGCCCGCATTGAGGACACGGCAAGGGTTGATCAGCGTCGCCAGTGTAATGCTTCTCCAACAAGTGTTCTACTCGGTCATGTATTGGTCCTATGTCCCACTTGCCTCCCTAGGTGTCCTTGCTGGCGTGTTCGCAATCAAGATACCTTTGGAGGTGCGACTGGTGGTCCTGTGGATTTGATTAAAATTTTGAAGAGATCTATAGGAAAAAGCCGCCCAGGAAGATGATGTCACTGGAAGCGACTATGCTGAATACATGAAAAGAACTCCAGCTAGGGTTATCCCGTTTGTCTGGTAGGCATGAGGAGGTAAAGTTCTTTGGGCTGCTCATTTCAGCTATTTATTTGCCTCGTGATAGCACAATGTTTGCTTGCTTTATCAGTCGTTGACTACACAAGTTATTGGCTACAAATACTGTACACTACTGCTAAGCGTCAAGATTCAATGATTCCTGGGACATCAATACGAGGCTCTTGAGTTGCTCCGATTCCTTTCCAACGAGTGCGCGCTCCCCACCGACTGAAGACCTAACGTCGTCCATCACTGCTTTCACGCCTTTCCATCCGAGGCCAGTCCATTCTGCGACGAGCTTTCCGTTGAAGTTGTTCTTCAACCATGTCTTCTCATACGTCTCTTTGACCATCGCATCCCATTCCGACTTCTTTCCAAATACTACAAGGGCTTCTTCGACTGCCCCTGAGCGCGGCCCTCTTGTGTACGCAGCTGGAGCATTTTCCTGGGCCTTCAGAAGGAAGTTGGCGTACATGCTACGACCCTGGACTGACTTGTTGAACGCAGACATTGTAGGGGGGGCACGAAGCCGATGGGGATCAAAAAAGCGTGAGGTAGTGGCGAACTCGAAGGTTTCTTCGACCGTCTCAAACCCCTTTAACCATCTGTCCATAGATAGCCCCATAAAACGAAAAATCTCTCGGGGGGAAGCTGTGAGAAGAATCGGTGGATGGGGAGGGGGGTTGATGACCTGATTGTTAAAGTGAACTATGTATCAAGACCTGGGACGTGCGTTGCGACAGTTACCTTTAGCCCATGATGATTAATTGTTAAACCGTGACTCTTTGCCATGGCACCGATTATGATGCCAAGATCGCCATAGCCATGGAAGACGATCATCCTTTCCACTGCTTGCTCGTCATCGCACACTTTGACGTCAACTTGACAAAATATGTGGTCCGCAGGCAACGGTTCCGCAGAGTGTGCCAACCAATCCTCCCGACTGATGTCGATCGCATAGTTGGACGTCCTGTTGCCATCGAGCTCGATGCTCTTCGCCGCGCCAAGGACGTGCCTCACTACCTCTGGAGTGATCTCGCGATCGTTGAGAGGGCAGGCCACGATGAAGTCAATATCACCGTGATCCTCCTTCTCAGGTCTTTCGGGAGGGACTTTGACGATCGCGAAGAGCGTCAGGAGGAGCGTCGCAAGGCGCGCTTTCACGGTGAGGTAGAGGGGAGTAGGAATCCTAGGCAAGGAGCCTGGAGGCAACACCTGCAAAAAGGCTCTGCCTCCCATGTAGTCGATTCCAACATGGACCCTTTATGGGTCCATGTGGGCGATCTTTCTGGAGTCCAAGAATGGCATCTCAAGTCGGAGTTTGAATCCGGGAGTAGCTGAGGAGGGGATTCGAGTCTCGGCTGAGCCCGGTTGCCTGAGATTTAACCTCCGATTGCACTTCCAACTCCGAACAACCCCCGTCATGTCCAAGTTTGCACCCCACCGCAAGTCGTACAACAACCCTCGGGCGTCGACCGCGACCGTCTGCCAAAAATGTCTCAAGACTGGTGATTTGAACCTCGGCGAATTAAACGCGAGACTGAGATTCGTCCTAGGTCACTTCATTTACGAATGTAAATCAGAACGCCCATATGTATCACGTCCCTCTCGAACGGAGATGCTCGAGAACCCAAAACTGTTGGCTAAGCTCAAGGCTGATAGCAAGCCTTCAATAGAAGTGCCAGAGGAATTCAAGAAGAAGTGTGTCTCAAGTTTCTGCCACTGAGACCCTTTCTCACTGTCATGCAGGAGCGGTACAGCGAACATGATTCTGGAAGCAAAGGAAAAGGAGAGAGAGAAACAAAAGGCGATTGAGCCGGACAATCATCCGAAGAAAAGGGCCCGGAGGTGAGCACCGTCCTCTTCCACCGTGTTGTCCCTGACCTCTTGCAGATCAAGCCACTCGTCGTCATCAAGCTCAGAGTCGGACTCTGGCTCGTCCATGTCAGAGTCGAGTGCATCAGGCTCCGACTCAGATTCAAGCTCTAGTTCAGAATCGTCACGCTCTCGGGAACGCGACGGAAGGAGGCGTATACCCAGGAAACACGAGAGTCGCAATCGCTCCATTTCCCGATCGCGTACCTCAGACAGTGATTGATTCAGAAACATGTACCATCATTCACGACATGTATGATATCAAAATCTGTAGATTCAGGTGCAGCCGCTGAGAGCTGAAACTCGGGTGTTCATAAGGAGTGCCACGATCAACCTGAACGTGCAGCTTAGTTGAGCTCGAACGAGACACACACTGCTTACCCATACAGGCCGAGAACCTCTGCGAAGATCAGAATGAGGACCATGGACACGAAGATTCGTTGTTCATGGACGTATGCACGGACGCACTGCATAAAAATTAGCTACCCGAAAGGGAGCATGCCAGGGCCGCGCACTGAATCACCAACAAGACCGATTGCATAACCCGCAGCAATACCAGTAAAGCCACAGGATATGCCTGCCCCAAGGTGAATGAATCCAGCAGCAAGTGGATAATCTTTTGTAGGGTGTACTGTAGGGAGGAATGAGTATCTCGTTGATATCACGAAACAAACGACGAACGATTGCCTGCGATGAGTACCGACACCACCAATCCGTAGACTGCTATGATACCAGACATGACGACCGGTACCAAAGACTGGCAAAAATAGAATCACGCTCAGGCGGGTCGACAGGCAGGATCGTACGGCTTGCCTTCATGATCAATTCTGGTCTGAATATGCCCAAACCAGCGATACCAATACCAGATTTAGCGGTTCCAAAGGCAGCACCGACAGCTGCATGGCCGAATCAGTAATGTCTGAAGGGATGTATGGCACGGACGTACTGCTGAATATCATCTGGAACGTCAATTCAGGTTAGTGAGCGAAACCATAGGAGAATTGCTCAACTGACCGCGCAAGCTACCCCAGCAAATCCAAAGAAAGGAGCGTACGGAGGACACAACTCAGACGACATGGCAACTAGCGTATACGATGAAGGTTTTCCAAGCTCTACTGGCCGGCTGAGGCTATCGAACCATTTTTGGTAATTCAGCGTGCGGGAGCGCGATCACGTGCACACAGAAACAGTGCAAATTCAAAGAGGATCATACATACTAACGTTGTACTATCAAACGATTTACACACAGGATACTCGCAGAAAACTAGAAAAATGGATATTTTCTTCAGAGGGACAAAAAGAAATCGTTGTGTCCACACAAACATCGCACACGAACAACCGTCCGTTGAGCGCAGGCTAGAGCGTTAATCTGAACAAAGGACTGTCATCTCCAAGTTCCTTGAATTCTTCGCCCTGATCGTCAGTGATGCCGTGTTCGCTGCACATCCACTCCTTCTGTTGGTTTACTCTGTGGCAATCCCACATCGCAAGCGCGGTCAGCATCATCCTAATGTACCCTCAGCAAACGTAATCAGTGGAAGAGAAGACGCGCACGTCAGACTCAAGCAACCCATGATCGTCGAAACACCGACGTGGAACCTCGGTGCATCGAAAAAGATAAACGAGGCACATATTCTGCGATAATTCTGTCAGAACAAGAGATACCGGACAAGAAACGATGCTCACCCCCCTAGACTTCCAAACCCATTGACCATTGCAATTGCGACACCGCGCTTGATGTCGCCTCCAGCGTTCGAACTAATCCATGCGAGGTCAATAGGTATGCACGGAAAGACGCCCATGGCGATGAGCATGTTGCCAAAATACGAGATTCCAGGACTCGTTTGCGTATACAGGATAATGTATCCAATCAAGCCGACTAGTGCGCAACAAATTATGAACGGTCCACGAATTTGGCGCTTGTCGGAATAAATCCCGAGGAGAATGGTGGTAAAACAACCGGCCAAGAAAGGAGGGGCGGAAAGGAGCTCGGCCTTGGTTGCAGAGAAACCGAGGTCGTTGATGATGGTTGGCGTAAAAAGTGCAATCCCATAGGCAGGGATAATCAGGCTAGTTGATGCAGACGTCAGGAAAGCCGCTGTGTTGTGCAGAGCCCCGTTATCTTACGTACCCAATATATATAATAAATTGAAGGTAGATCTTATAATCCTTGAGGGCCTGCAAAACGAACAAAAAGTCATAGTGTGTGGCAAGACCTTGCGAATCTTTCTTCAGCAACTCAGCGACATGATGTCTCTCGGTCGCTGTCAAAAATGATGCTGTCTCTGGGTCCTGAAACGAGAAGTACGCAACGATGCAAGGTAAAGTCTTTGGATGTACGAACATCGGATATGAAGAAGAATCCTGAGAAGGCTACCACCACCGTGACTATGGGCAAACAGGTCAGACAATCACCATTTGTAAATTCAATAACAGGAGCTGACCAAGGCCTTCAATGCAGAACTAGCACACTGGATAAGTACATTGTGTCGCAGAATGTCTAATGGCGACTCACAAGCCATTGCCAACCATGCAGGCCAGCGATTCTGCATGAAGAAAGTAAGTATCGGAGCTGAAAGAAATTTGATTCTCGAAAGTACTGCGTACCCTTCCATTTTTATGATCCCAAAACTTTCGTCGGTGTGTAAGTGGTATTCCGTACAGAATCGAGAAATTGATCTCACGCCAGAACGCCCGATAAAGAACCCCCCATAATTGCTGCAGAGCTGAAGAGTGCGATGCGCATTGCTCGCTCAGCGCGTGGATACCACAACGAGACATAGTAAGCTAGGCCCGGGAACAGCCCAGACTCCGCTACCCCGAGGAAAAATCGGGCGCTGAAGAACCGAAAAGAACATCATTAAAATGACGCACTAATTTTATGCCCTTACACAAGTAGTCCATGATATGTCCTCACGAGACACATCAAAGTCATGATCAGACCCCAAACAATCATGATTGCAGGTACTGTACCAGCCACTCATAGGTCAACACTCGAGGCTGAGTTAAAAAGATGATTCCTCACGCCATCGAGACGGCCGAAAGAGTTTAAGGAAGACATTTCTGGGAACCATGTTTGTTTGGTATATCAAGAGCGTTGCCTTGACTCACGAAGGGACTTGTCCGAGACAGTACGGAACCTAAGCATGCGAGCCCTCAGCCGATCTTCGTCTAACGATACACGGATACGCACGAAGAAGATCGCAGAGGCAGTGTTATATCGAAGTCCAGTAAGATGCAGGTCAGTCGCCATGCCGGCAATTCTGGCATTACCTGAAAGCTGGGTCAAGTGGCTTGGACACACTCGAGGTCTGAAACGGTACTGACCAATATTGACACGGTCTCTAAATGCCAGATGTTAGTCAATGAAAAAGATGGCGAACCGGATATGACTCACATGAAAGAGAGGAGATATAACAATGAGATGAGGGGCAGGATATGCCAATCAAGTTTCCTCAACACCCTAGCACGCTCTTTGGCACTGAGATCCGTGACATCCCAAACGTCGATAGGAGCCTTGATGGTAACTTCCTTATTGTCGATGATATCCATGCCGACCTTTAAAATGGGGGAGGGTGATTGGGCCATACCAGTGACTCGAAATGAATGGAGTGAGACTCTGTGGTCTGCTTTTATTTCCATGCATGCACTAAGAGCTTCTGAAACGGGGTACGCTATACCTGACTGTGTTCTCTCATTTTAGATCACGGAGCAAGTCGGCGGTTTCACTGATGACTTTTCCCCGTATGATCTGTGCGGGTTGAAACATCGGGTCAAAGTAAATCATTTGAGACCACAAGACATTCCACGGCGGTGACGATCTGCAACGTACAACCACCGGAGTAGGGTTAATGGATGAGGATGACAGATTCCTTACCACTGTCACCACGTCAACCTAAATGAAGTGCATCGGGTCCACAAGCGGAAATCGATACTATACCAGTTGTTCCCGACAGCTCCCGCAAAGATTCCGAAGCCGCGTAGAGACAGAACCATCCACGCTTACACCCATGTGCTCAAATATCTTGGCCAGTGCATCACGATTCGATATACTTCTTGGGACAGCTGAGGTCGACGTCACCAGAAGTGTCAAAGATAGCTAAACTCAGAGTTTCTTCTCGACATTGTGGAAAAGAATATATGTATTTCGAATAGTGCGTGGATAGTCTACTTCTTCTTGATTGCCTTCAGACGTATAGTCTCATTGCCGATAAAAACACCCTTGAAGGCCGAGTAAGCAAGGAACGAAAATTAGAAGAAGAAACCTACTTTGCCCTTGTAGGGCTCTGGGGGACGCAATCTCCGGATTTTAGCTGCAAAATGACCCAAAGCAACATTATCTGTGCTGCCCAGCACGATCTTGGTGGCTGAAGGAACTTCGGCGGTAATGTGGGCAGGGATGGGGACAAAGATGTTGTGGGAATGGCCAAGTTTGAGGTTAAGCCTCTTGCCGTTCCCGCCTGCAATGGTCCCCCGTGGGTCGTCCTCCAATGCAGCTCTGTACCCGACGCCGACCAGGTAGAGTGGTTTAGAGAAGGCGACGGTCACGCCGGTGATGGCATTGTTTATCAACGACCGTGTCGTGCCCCACATAGCCCGCTGATTCTTGATAGCACCGTCTTCGACGGATAGAGACAAGACGTCTGGCTGAGGGAAGGAGAGGTGCATGTATGGCTCGAGAGGGACGGTTGTTTCTCCGAGAGGGCCCTTGACGAGGAGGGATGTCGGGGACTGAGTGAGCCTGACATTGAGCGGTACCGGGATGGGTTGCTTCCCAATGTTTGAGATGAACCCGGAGACAGGGAGGGAAGTGCTGAACCGTCGAAGCGTATGCATGCAAAGTGGCTGAGTTTGAATACTTGCTGCAATATATATCTTATCCGTACTGTACTCCTCATCAACGACATGCCTTGTGAAGCGACGTGCTTGTGCCCGCGTGGAACCAGCAGCAGAAGACCTGCCAGCTTGAACGAGGACGGAGGTGGGAGAGATAAAACACGAATGTTGAGGATGCGCCTACGACGGTGAAACGGTGTTTTGTAGAGACTTCGTTTTCATTCCCCTACAACGATCGCGTTGAGATTGAGCGAGGTTGTGCGGTGTGGTGGAGGGGTGAGGAGATGTCTCAGGATGGCAGGTGCACTTGGAGTTCAGAAGGCGGGCTTGTTCACATACCCCGCCCTGCCCTGCTCTCAAACCCTCCTCACAGCCCACTTGATTTTCTTCCCCTCCCCCCATCCCAAACCCAACTTTCTCTTACGCTCTCTACAACACTACGTCTTCGCGTCTCTATACGCGCTCTAGCAAAGATCACAATGGCGGCGTACTATGGCAATGATTCCGTGCTCACGCATGCGACCTCCTTGCACCCTTACGGTCAACACGACGATCCAGACAGACCGCCCCAGAGCTCTACCATATACAACCTACCCACAGACTCCGAAGGCGAAGCCGAAGTGGACGAGCTTGAATCAGACACGGAGTCGGACCAAGGGGCCGGCGGGTCTGCCGCGCAAAACCTAGCAGGAAAAAGGATGGGGGAACGCGTACCCGGAACATCTCTCCTTCCCATTTCTAGAGTCGAGGATATAGTTCAAGCGGATGGTGCGTTTTCCTTGCCCTTTGCAAACGCAAGGCGCCGACGCGATGTGATCTTCTTCCCTCAAGGCATCACTACCAATCTCTCCATGTCCAAGGAGGCTTCCTTCGTCTTGTCCATTGCAACGGTGCGTGTGGCTGAGCCCGTCTTCTGCGATTCAGGGGTTTCATCCTATCCCCCAGGAAGAATTCATCAAACGCTTGGTTCAAGCTGGCCATAGACAAGCCGCTGCGACTCGTCGGAACGTGGTAAACTATGTAGACATGGGTTAGTCTGATGCCTTCCGTGCACCCGTTTCTCGCTGATCCCTCCATAGCTACTTCCACTCAACAGTACCAAGAATTCAGGTTCCTTCGAGGTAATTGCTTCTTTAGTCCTTAAAAAACACACGTCAATGTGGTCTATTGGTTCAGATACAATTCCAGAACCGATCTCGCTTTCTGAAGCATTGGAGAGACGCAAGGCAAAGGAAAAGGAGGATCTAGAAACAAATCCTGCCATGTCTGCAGCCCATTCAACTTTCCCAGGGTCTATGTTGTCTTCCGGACATCCAAATGGCAAACTAAAATCCAGGAGCCGCGCGGCGAATGGAAAGGAAAAGACGAGCGCGGGCACGGCGTTGCTAAGTGAACATAGGAGACAGCCAGGAATATTCGATCCTCCGGACGATCCCGCTTTTTCAAACGTATTCAGAAGTTCTAGCGGAAGAGTTATACGGAGTACGAGAGTTGCTCGTCAAGACGAGGCGGCTGACGACGAGAGTGGGACGACCAATGGCTTCGTATACTCTCACGATCTCGACTCTTGGTCTGGTCCCGCATCACCGAGACGACTGCCGGCGCTGAACCGATCTCCTCACGAAATTCTTAGCTCCACACCATCTTTCACTCCCCCTTGGCCTGGTCAGTTCACAGGCCCCGCCAGCGCCTTTTTGCAGGATTCTCAGAGTGCGTTTGGGCGGATGGTACAGAATGCAGGTCGCACTATTTATTCACAGCATACGCGCCCTGAAAATGGGTCTTATTCTTGACTACTACACCATCGTCATTCAGCCTGGATGTATTCACTACTAAGCATCTAATATGCCATCGTTCCAGTCTCTACGCGGACCGTTGCACGTTTATGAAGGTATCTACAACTACAGTTCGACACAATGTGTCGGATAGTACTGTGATCATCAGCCTGGCAGTTGTGCTGGAAGGGATAGCATATGAAGCAATCTTATCTTATCAGAGTGCCTTTCGTTGAGCCGATAAGATCTCGAATGGTACCGCTCTCGTCTGACACACACGACCATCCCGAGTTGGGCCCAGAACGTGGATATGTCAGGATTTCGACTGCCCATTATCAACATTGCACCGTGCTTGGACACCCCATCGCCAGCCAATAGCACAGAACGAAAGGCAGTACACGAAGCACTCCACTCAGCCTGCGTCAAATACGGATTCTTTTATCTGGACGTCTCTCGATATGTCGACCTCGCCGAAGCGGAAGAGCTTACACGGCTTGCTCGAGAGTTCTTCGCCCTTCCTCAGGCTGAGAAGGACAAGATTTCATTAAAGCATCAGGATTTTGCTAGAGGTGCGATTGCGGATCGTATTTCTTCTTGTCCATGGCCTCGCTCACTTCTACGTGGCTACAGGTTACCAAAGACTCAAGGAGAATGTTACAAACGGAAAGGCAGATAACCACGAAGGCATCGACTTCTATAAACCTGTTGAGAGCCCCGACAAGTCGCAGCCACTCTGGGGAGAAAACCAGTGGCCAACTATCCCAGATTTTCAGACCAAATACGAGAACTGGATCGGGAAAATGAAGAATTTGGGGATGATTTTGATGGAAGCGCAAGTAGCTCTTGTATCCGAGGTGTCGGTCACACTGACCAAGTCACTAGCATGGCATATGGGCTAGGGATGAGCTCAGAGGAGTGGCACGAACTTCGTGCTCAGGTGGACGATAGCTTCTGGGTGATGCGTATCATTGGTTTGTCCTCGATGTGTCTCAAAAGTAACAATACTCACTTGGTCACAGGATATCCGCCCCTTCCCGATGACCACGACGGTTTCTCTTGTGGAGCGCACAAGTACGTTGATGGGATAGTATTGAATCTTGGAATACAGCATAACTCGCTCACAGGGACTACGGGTGCCTGACGTAACCATCACCTTATGATAAAGCGTTGCGAACCCTCTGACGATTTTAGCCTACTCTACGCAGACCCCACACGATCGGCATTGCAAGTGTTTGTACACAAGCGTGGGTATGTCGCGGAAGCCCTGGATGAACTTCCCAACGAACATGGGGATCAAGAGGGATTCTGGATCAACGCGGATCCAATTCCGGGGTGCATCGTCTGTAACATTGGCGAGAGTGAGTCCACCCTTTGAGTGGATGAATCTCCTACCCATAGTCCCAAAGTGTGGGAGATATGGACCAATGGTCTATACAAAAGTACTTTGCACCGAGTGGTCCATAGAGGAGCAAACTACCGGTATGTTCTACAGTTTGCGTCCTGGCTCGTGTTGATATTTTCGCAGTGTCTCGTGCGGTTTCAACTTGTCGAGTGCTGAGTGCCGCTGACTCCTCTGAAAGAATTCCGTTCTTCTTCGAGCCAAACTTTACATCCCAGATCAAGCCATTGCCAGCAATGTTGCGTGCCGGGGCGGAGAAGTGCGATGGGACGCCGCACAGGGTTTATGAGCCAATCGTGTATGGCGATTTTTTGAAGCGAAAAGTGGGAAGCAATTTTGCTATCGATGGCCGAGGAAAGTACGACTAGAGTGGGTTACGTCACGTGCCTTATGTTGGTCCATAGATTAATCCGCCGACATCGATCCTGTTTTGCGAGAACAATGTCATACGAAACATCGCTCTCAAAACTGTCTAATCCTTTGAAGGACCTGGTTGCGAATGCACAAGCAGACACAGGGAAGACGGATGCTGACAAACTGGAGGTGTCGAGTTGGATAGATAAAGTTGCTGACGGCGACATCACGAAACCTGAACATCTCTCGGTGACTATGTCGGCGAACCGTGTGATGCCAACTGATGAACTCCCCTTTTAGAATTTAGAGTCCATCTTAGTTCCTCGAACATACATCGTCAGCAACTACCTTACAGCCGCTGACATCGCGCTGTACGGTGCCCTCCACCCAACGTTGGTATGTCATGCATACGGATAGTATCGGCCCATGTCTTACCTGGCTTCAAGTCTCAGCTTCAGCCGACGCAGTATTACGCGACGCCGGCAGTGACACGCTATTTCGATCATATTCAGACGCGCCCATCCGTACTCGCTGCGGCACAAGCACTTTCCCCTGCGTTTTCCACCGTATCTTTTGATTTTGAGTCGGCTCCAAAGATCGAGAGAAAGCAGGAGCCAACGAAGAAGAAGGAAAAGACGCCAAAGGCTGACAAGGCAGCCCCAGAAGGGGGTGCGGCAGTAGCCGCTAAACCGCAAGAAAATGCTGGGGAGCCACCAAAAGAGAAGGGGAAAAAAGAAAAGAAAAAGGATGCTGCTGTTACCGGCACCGAGGAGGGAGGTAAGAAGAACAAGGCAGGAGCTGGTGCGAAGGCTCCTGCCGAAGATGCTGGTGAACCTGCGCCATCCATGATAGACCTGAGAGTCGGTCACATTGTCGATGGTATGATGTCTTTTTGGATTTGCGCCCGCGCTGACGGCATACATTCTCCTAGTTAAGAAGCATCCAGATGCAGACGGGCTTTACGTCGAAGTAATCCTTCAAATCCAAACCACATATCGACGTCTGATTTTGCATTGTAGCAAATAGATATTGGCGAGGAAACTGGTCCTCGCACAGTTGTATCAGGGCTCGTCAACTACATACCCATAGAAGAGATGCGCGACAAGTATCTTGTCGCAGTAGTGCGTGGATTCCCTTACCTCCAACAATCGTTCCGGGCCAATCGATCTCACTCACCTAGTGCAATCTCAAGCCTGCAAACATGCGGGGTGTAAAAAGTTTCGCCATGGTTCTTGCAGTACGTGTATTCTCCAGTGATGGATTTTCGATCTGATAATGCTCGTAGGCCACATCGAAAGATGGCAAGGACGGGGGCGTTGAGTTGATTCAACCTCCTTCCGGCTCAAAACCAGGCGAGCGTGTCTACTTTGAGGGACCCGAATATGAGAGTACGCTCTCTGTCCCATTTCTGGCCTGGCCACTGTTCTAAATTTGTTATCAGATGCCCAACCTGTTTCGCAATTGAATCCCAAAAAGAAAATCTTTGAAACTATCCAGCCCGGTATGGATCATGGTTGTATTTTTTTCTCGTGATTTTTGTAACCGTTGACTGCGCATCGCTAGGTTTCACGACTCTAGACACCAGGGAGGCAGCTTGGATCAACCCGGAGACCAAAAGTGTTCACAGAATCCGCACCAAGGATGGGGTTTGCGTTGCGCCTACATTTGTTGGGGCATCCCTATCATAGATAACGCTATGTACATGCATGATCAATATATGACGGTCAGATGAGGATGTCACGACTTTGGCACGCTAACATCAGGGAATCGGGTAGCGTCCAGGACTGGTCAGGACCGTCTACTACTCGGCTACCACTAAGCATTCCACCGATGAAATCCCCACCGTAAACAAAACTAGTTGAGCTACCTTACTTTGTTTCACTTTGAAACCGCGTTACTCTGCTTTTGGTATGCGTCCAGTGAACCAATGCCAGGCCGAAACGATCCATGAGGCAGAAGCAAAATGGAAAATGGACAAGATAATCACAATGGCGTAGTCTGTGATCGTCCTCCCAGGTCACTTGGACATGGAATCGGATGACGGATCAGACTCGCTCATCATCTACAAACCCGGGGTATGGTCCACGGGAAGAGTAGCGTCACGACCATGAAAATAAACCCGAGCGACTGCCGTTCGCTCCAACGAATCTGGGCCAGTATCCGAGATGAAACGGTCCCGGTTGGAACTTGGCGTGTCCAGACGTGATGCGAAAGTAAACCGGGTAGCGTGCGAGATGTACAGCCCAATCAACGAGGCACTGGAGACAAGTAGTCATTAGAGTCGTTGGAAAGACCTGTTCAATAAAGCCACGCATGCTGCAAGTGACCCAAATCCTGCCGCGGAGAAGTAAAGTAAGACATCCAGCGCGAGCACGGTAATGCGATGTCGCTGGAGAAGGGAAGTGCCACTCTAGATGCATCCACAGCTTGAGAACATCCGCACAAGAGCTGAATGACCCTTGGATACGATATCTATATCAGGGCTGGTACACGACAAACCTGAAGTAAAACCATCGACCACCACAGGACAAACGTACCTTTTCTGCCAAGGATACTTAGGAAAGATCACTAATTGGCAGTACAAGGTTTGGCTGCAGGGCGTCTGGAACCGAAACTGCCGCAAACAACACCGTGAAGTATATCATCCAGCCAAGGATTTCGCTGGCGAGAACTCCTGTGATATGTACCATAGAATCATTTTGAACGCAAGTAAGCGCTAACCTGGGAAAGTGACTTGTCAACCCACGTCCTCTCAGTGACCACATCGGCTGGGTAAACGATAAGATGAACGCTCAGACATCTGCTTTCGGTCTGTGCGCATGCATGGTTCTCCAGAAGATAGACGCACCGTTAGCTCAGCCATTGTTATTTTCAAACTTGGTAAACGCATCTTTAGGAAAAACAATGCGTTCGGAGCAAACTAACAGAGATACAATGGCCCCAATAGCCACTATTTACGGTTAACTTGCAATGTCAATCGACGAGACAGCCACGTACTTATGATAATCAGCACCGGCGCCAAAAGCCGAAACAAAGTGCAGCTTGTTGGGTTATATGTGACAATGCAACCATTGTGCCAAATGTCGTTCTGGCAGAACCCAACACAATAGCACCATCAATGGCCACCATAATACCAGCTGTAATCAGTTCGGTGCTGTTAAGTCATGATATCCGTGACAGACTAGATAACCGAAGTACTTTGAACAAGAGGCGCACGGCATGGAGAAGGTGCGACGTGGCATGCGATGAAGATGCAGTGAATGAACCACTTCCACACCGTAGCAAATGGCCCACCTGAGCCCAAAGTTCAAGTTGTTCATTGCCGCTGTCGCTTGCCAGCCTGTAGTTCTAGTATTAAAGGGAGGAAACGAATACCCAGTAAAAATACCACAGGCGACGGCCAGTCGGCGACTCTCGTTAGTACGGGCTCCTGTGCCCAGGCTCTCGTAGCAAGACATGCCGTCTGCTCGATGGAAGCCAGTGACGGACTTCAACGCTCGGGCTTAATTAGTCTGCCGGCCTTGTGTTTCAAATCAGTACAGCCTAGCGAGCCACCGTCGGACTCGCCAGACAGTGATGCAGCCTATCCTAGTTAGGTGCTGCGCTTCATATCGGTTAACGGTCTAGTTCAGCATTCCATCTTTGTCCTATATCATGACGACTCAATCAGACGCGGCTGTCCGTGAAGTGACCGTCCTCTCCCCGACTGCGAAATGGCTGGCTCAAAAGAAATTGATTTTGATATCGAATCCACAAATGATGCTCAGGAGTCACTCTCTTCCATTCATCGTGCGGACGATAGTCTACTGAGAAGGCTTGGGTACAAAAGCGAGTTTAAAAGAGAATTCTCGGTGCGTGCACAATGCGTCTATTTCAAGTAGCAACCACCAATACGAAGATCGTAGCTTCTCGAGACGATATCATTTTCTCTTGCCATCTTGGCCGTTTCATGTGGTATCACCACTGGATATTCTTTCCCACTATCAGCTGGTAAGCGCCATCCTCCACTCGCATAGCTTCTGTTATGAACAACATTCAGGCGGACACTTTGCTATGGTGTGGGGATGGTTCATTCCTTGCATCTTCATCACGTGTGTTGCGGCTTCTATGGCTGAGCTGGCCTCCTCCATGCCGTATGTCTCTTTGGTTTAAAATACTTTTGTCTCGAGTGTTTTGACTTCCACGTAAAGGACAAGTGCTGGGCTCTACTACTTCTCTGCCAAGATGGTGTCCAAAAACCAATCTGCGCTTGCTTCGTGGATTACCGGATGGTCGAACATCACTGGCCAAATGACCCTAATTTGCTCGATGAACTATGCATGGTTAGTCTTCTTTCTTGCTATTCTGTTGCGCTATTCACGATATCATTAGCGCCGAACTAATTACAACTGGCATTGTGATGGTCACCGATGGTGCTGTTACGTTGAGTTCTGGAGCAACATTTGGAATATTGGTTGCATTGCATGTAACGCAAGCCATACTTTGTTCCGCTGGTACACGACTTTTGGCCCGTACGACAGTATTTGTACTGGTCATCGTGTGTACGTGGCGGTCTCACCAAATTTTTTTTGAGTTAACTGCGAATAGTGGCTACGACGATAGGTGCCATTGTATCTTTGTTTGTGTGCTCCAGGGGCATTGTCTCTCCCAGAGACGCCTTCACCAAGTTTGAGAATAACACGGGGTGGTCAAACAGTTGGCCTCTTCTCTTGATAAGTCCGTGCGTGTACTGACTAAATTTAGATGTCTGGGTGTTCATCTTGTCATTTACTCAACCAATGTGGTCCCTTACTGGATGTGCGTCGACGATTGCTTCAGCGGTTGCTGTTGACTCATTGTTTTGTTTTCAAGATGACTCCGCGGTACATATTGCGGAAGAAACTTCTAATGCGGCTTGGGCGGCTCCCGTTGCTATCATGGTTGCTGTCCTTTCAACCGAAATCCTTGGCTGGTTGATGTACATTGCGATATCGTTCGCCACAGCTTCAATCCCAGATGTTTTGCAGTCAAGCCTTGGATTACCTATCGGGGATGTTTATCTTAATGTTCTGGGCAGAAAGGGGACATTTATCCTGTGGTGGTCGATGGTTTTACTTCAGGTTTGTTGCATACCTGGGCTTCGATATAGCTATGTAGCTGAGGCAAATTTAGTTCCTCGCTGGGTGTTCCCAGGCCGTCGATGCGTCTAGAGTAATATTTGCCTTCTCCAGGGACAACGCATTGCCAGGTTCACGCTGGTGGAAGCGAATCAACCGCCATACACAGACGCCAGTGAATGCTGTTTGGTTTGTTTTACTGCTCTCTGCTCTCTGTGGACTACTCTCCTTCTCTGTGACCGGATTCGATTCGCTTGCAGCGTACGTGACTCCATTGCACGCTTCTCGCTCATTCTTCTGATTCGGCGTCCAGTTCATCAGTCATTGGATTGTACATCTCCTACGTTACCCCGGTTTACTTCCGCATCACGTCGGGACATGCCAAATTCCAACCAGGACCTTTCCACCTCGGACGCTGGTCCAGATTTATTGGGGCAATTGCAGTCGCGTGGGTCACTTTCATGGTCGTGATGCTACTCTTTCCGTGGACACAGACCCCTAGTCCACAAACGATGAGTGAGTCTGATCAGTTGTCCGATTTCATGTGGTGTTTGACCTAGACTATATAATAGACTATGCCATTGTCATCACCTTATCCATGTTTCTCTTCGCATCCGTTTCTTGGGTCTTTTCGGCTCAGTATTGGTTCACTGGACCCATACCCAACATAGATGTAATCGTGCAAAACGAACCCAAATGAGGTCGGTTGGTATCCTGTTTGTCGACAAAGAATTGACGTGCGTACTAGTATTTATTATACACGTTCATTGATGTTTTTCGTAAGCTCAGAATGACTATTGGAGTGTTAAAATATTTCTGTGCCTGGTGTGCATAATGTGTAAAGAAAGCTTTTCAGATTTCGTGACCTATTTGTCGCTCATTTCAGAAAAATTCTATGTATGAGCTATTATAATGGTGGGTTGGCGCTGCTGCTATCAAAGAACCAAGTATCTCACCATGCATACTAGGCTGCCACAGTGTGTTGGTAAATGTCTCGCCGTCCTTGGTCTCTGCTCGGTGATAACTAAGAAAGTCGGCTGTTAGTTATGCGGGGTACTTGACACGAACCCGATCGATCAGGCAATTCCAAGGCCAGCTAAATGGTGTCTCTCGAGTCGAGGAGGCTGAAGTACATTCAATGTGTGTTCGTTGCCGCGGTTTCTCAAGTTCACTTTCGAGACAACTTTCTTCCTTCAGAGAGTTCAGCGCGGCGTATGAACCGACGAAGAAGTATAGTTTGATAAACTGAGTGGGGAGACGACCACAATCTGACTACAGCAAGATTACAGATACGACAGACAGAAAAGGACAACTCCAATCATCAATCAACATGGATCTTGACATTTTCCTTGTCCTCCGACTTCGGGGCCTTCAATGTAAGAACCCCATCCTCCAATTTAGCCGTGATTTTCGAACTGTCGATCGGGCCTGGAAGCCAGACGGTTCTCGTAAATGAAGAGCCGCCAGAGTAAACACGTTCTGTGGCCAACTGGTTGGGTGCCGTCTCGGAGCCGACGTCTCCACCTGCATCTATCGTTAACCGATCGAACTTGCGCAGCAGATGTGCATACCTTGGTCTTGTGAAGTGCTAGTCTCACCAGTGAATTCCGAAGATTCGCTGGTACGGCGACGAGTTCCTCTGCCCTGAATAGTGACACTACGACCTCCATCGCCGATTGTGATGTCAATGTTCTCCTTCTTCACTCCAGGTAACTCCGCCTCGACGATATAGTTATTCCCTTCATCCGTGAGGTCAAGCGCAGGATGGATGGTGCTGGGAGGCGCGACAAAAGGGTCAGGAAAGAAAGGGTGGCGGGGAAAGCCGTAGAAAGTGGGCGTGCCCCGAGTGAGAGGTTCTTCAAGCAAGCGAAACAGAGGCCTGAATTCGTGTACAAGTCTGCCAATGGACATGCTTACAGTGGAAAACCGAAGATGCGCAGCGGCTTTTATAGGGGCAAACCGGACATTACATATTCGCTGGATCTTTCTGGAAATTAGCATCCTACACAGCCTCACAAAAATCTAAGTACTACGGGTCATGCACCAGGCCATTCAACGACCCATTGGGCCGATACTGGGTGTTCCTGGTCGTCGTCATCCTCAAATTTCAGTTTATAGATGTGTTTGGAGGGCATTCCCTATATAAAACTTTGAGCCTGCATCTGTGTTCTCGTGTCCCACACTTACGCGGGGTGGTGGTGGGAGATCCTTTGGCGATGCTACTACCTCAGCGCGGTAGAAGCAGCTGGTATCCGGATACAGGGCCATTACGGTGGACCCAGCCGTAAATTCTTGATATGCATTCAGATGTGCTGCGCTGTTGGGCGGAGCGCTGGGATCAGGCAAGGGAATGATGGCCCGAAGTGTCGTGTTGTAGCACTGGCCAGGCTGTCCGTCTTCTTGTGGCTCTATGTCCTGGACCTCATAGCTGCAGAAAACATCCGAACTTGGATACCACAAAAATGTATAATAAGAAACTCACCGATTCTTGTCTTGGTTGATACATTTCGTGATAACAGCTAATATCCATGTATTCTCTTCTCCATCAACGTTACCGCCATCCGCGGCCTTCCCAGAAGGCGGACGAAAAGCAACTTTACGACCTTCTTGTAAAGGCAGTTGCTTCGCCAGCGCTTCCCTGCGCGCTTTAGGTTCTCGAGAGAAAGGAATCGCAGGTGATGGCCCAGTAGATCCCCGCGTCGAGGCCGCAGTCGTGGCGCGTGGCGCTCCAGTGACAGGAGGGGTCACGGAAGCAGACGTGGGAGAAGGCGATGGCGGTCTCGGGCGTTTGTTTCGTTTTTCTGTTGGAAGGTCTTTAGAAAACAGGACGGTTGTTTAAAGAAAGAAAGACCTTGTGGCAATGTTTCAGATGCCTTTCGAAGTGCGATTAAAACACTGACATGTTCGATGGCATCTTCGAGTGCTCTGTAACGAAATCACATTCACCGCGAATATTGTCGGGAAAACAAGCTCTCACTTGACCTCGTTCTCAGAATGCTGACGTACACCGTCGAGAGCAGAAATCAACCGTTTATAAGACTCGAGTGTCTCGTGGCTCTCAGTGTGGAGTGGATCATCGGGTGGCCACATGGCCATAAGCCTGTTCACGCGTCCGATTCTTTCGACGCTGGCTGGACTAGCATAAATCGCGGAGAGCGTTGCCAGCGATTTAGATGCATGAGACCAGTATCCGATCTCTGTCAAGTTGAGTCCTCTTCGACTCAGGGAGTAGCGTGAGAACTTACCTTCCGACGAGGCTGGGCGCGTTGAACCCCGTCTGACTCTGTCCATAGTTCAAGTCCTGGACAGAATGTCGTGAAAGGGCAGGTGACGTATACTACGTGGTTTGTTCGAACGTTATTGGCAAAGAAGGTTGATCGCGGAGTTATACAGCTTTATCCAACCACTAACTACTCTTTCAAAGGTACTTTTCTAACGTCTGTCAATTTGCGCAGTGATACATCGTAGACAACTAAGTAGAGCAAAGCGATGAGGGCAATGACAAGCCAGTATGTGAGTCTGACCTTCTTCGATCTTTTTGAGGTCATATTTCAGGCTGTCAAAGCGTCGTCGCAGCGTGTCATTTTTAAGATTGAGCTTGATTGAATCCCAGAGGGCACGTCAGATCCACCAATAAAGGCTTTGTCGAAGTGTTACCATCGAAAACCCGGTAAAAAGCTCTTTCACAAATATCGAGATGCGAAGAGGTGCTTCGTAGTCACCGAGGGTCACCGCGTTAACGGCAAGTCGTGACTGGGAGAGTTATGAGCCAAGGTGCCAATTCTGCGTTCTGAGGAACTAAAAAGTTAACCGAATTCATTTACCAGTTCATTGACTAGACTGATGAGCCCATGCAAATAATCTTCCACAGCTATTGAGAATCTATCTGCCCACTCTTCCTTGACTGTGAGATGTGAGTGATTTGATTGATAGTGAGTTATACTGCGGCTTACTTCCAAGTAGCTCGTTGACTTGCGACATGTCGATGAGGGACCCTGTGCTCAGGTACTCCACTAGGGCAGCAGAATACACTGCCGTGCGGAGAGAATTCGACCACATTTCTTTCCAACGCCAGAACTGGTTAGGAGGCACAAGGGAGGCGATGGCGGCACTGGAATCATGGCAACTGCGCAAAATTGGTCGTACCAAATCTAGGAGAGGTGGAACTTGTGGCCAGTCGGGTTAGATGTCGGCGTGTAAGGTGGCAAAGAGACTGACGGGCGTCCGTCGGGGTGGAGTGAATTTTGTTCAAAATTCCAAGCATGGCACGGGCTTTCTTATCGAGATAAGATACCTGATCTTTGATTTTCTTTCGTGAGAGACTATCAAACCCGCAGTGACAACAACTGTAGGCATCGTACCTCTTTAATCTCGACATCTTGCTCGAGGAGTCCATTGAGATGATTCACGTCCAATAGATCCATCATTTGCTGGTGTACTCCGACGTTGTGGCGAATGGCTGACTCGTGGCTCCAACTTTCCATTTCTGGATGCGCGACGATTTGTCTCCTCTTCTTCGTCCACAACCATTACCACCCCGACCTCACACAATCATTCCATGACTGAGGCTAATGATGTGGACAAAGTCAAAGCTTTGCTCGCTGGGCTTCGCGACACCCCCGTCAACTCGGTGGACGGCTCGGACGACGTATTATTTCAGGTCTTTCGCTATTTAATGAAGGTTCCGTCCAACAGTTCCGACAAATGTTACCATTGGTTTTGTTCTCGCGCGGATCAAGTAACAATTGAAGCGGCTACCTTTCTTTTGAGGCTGTTCGCCTACAATAGCCCAAAGGTAGATGAGTGGAAAGGCAGATTGACAGGATGTCTGGCGGGGTGTAGTGCTTGTGTCAAAGCCTTTGGTGAAGTCAAGGTCACCTCTCGCTCAACGTGAGTCTCTTGCTCTCTGTCAAGTAATTGGTCGGGACGGTTGAGGCAGATTGCTTGCGTTCTCCCCCCATCGCCGTAGTCAGACCATGAGGCTTTTATAGCTGACTGAAGAAACCAGGTTTTTCGGCGCATTTTCAGATGATATTCTCCGAGGATTCTATAAGAGCTACGATGACTGGGAGCTAAAACTTGTGAAAGATGGGTTGGCTTCGGCTGGCATCAATGCTACTTCACGGAACGACTCCTCGACATTGCGCGGCGTACCACCTGGGCTATTATATCATGCAGTCTCAAATTTGCGCATACTTCGGGATTCAGAAGTTCTCAGAATAGTGCGTTCTCGACCCTCTACCTCGAGCTGGCCAAAGGACGTTCCACCTCCCGGACTCTTTGTTCTCATATTTGACGAAACTTTGGACGTGCGGCAGTGGTCGAGGTCGTTTATGACATCTTGTTCGGAGATCCCTATTGCTGATAATCACTTTGTTACCGGACATGAGGTAGCTTTTCAAAGTGTACTTGGCCTCATCGTGGAGGCTGCAGGCCAACACCCCGTCTCATCGCATTTACCATCAATAGAAGAGGAGAATTTTTCCATCAGCTCTTCATTTCCCACCACGTCTGATCCAAATGAAATTTGGCTCGGCTTTGGTCAGGTTCTTCGCCAAATGCCCGTTGAGATACTTCTACGGACATACGGAGGCGTCGATTGTCGAAGAATTGTGATGAGTCACTTGCATGATACGGGTCGGCGTGAGTGTACGAAGTTACTTTGTAGGGTGCTTGTGACTGACTAATTTGCTTTATCAGATTTTGAGCATATACTGCGGTGCATGCTCTTCCTTCTTAAACGCCTGAATTCTGTTCTTTGGAAAGGCGAGGGGCTCGAGTTTCCGCAGGTCGTGTTTGATGCTATCAAAGACAATCCGTCTTATATCAAATTAATCGAGGGCGTGGCTTCTCAAGAGGAAAAACCCTGGTTTCTCTCGTGGTTTGGAGAGTATTTGTCATCGTTGGGAGACTCTGGTGTCTTTGGCGGTGTGCTTGCAAAAATAGTAGACTTACTTTGCGAAGAACTTCAACACGAAAGGTTCAAGGAAGTACGTCCCACCGTCATGCTCGCTGCCATACGCGTTAGCATCTACTTCCGATATCTACGACAGCATTACAACTGACATTTAATAACAGTTACTTGTATCGCTGGTCCGTAAAAGTCAGACCAAAGAACTGGCGTCTCACCATCAAGCAATATCCACCGTCCTGGACATCCATGTCGATGTCTTCATATCCCTTGCTTTTCGTCACCAGTATGCGGACGAGAAGTGGAAGCATGCTCGTGGTGCTGCTCGCGATCTTGTGACCGCGTGCCTCACGCACGATGTCCGAGAAATCGCTAGTGCGATGAGCCAATCTTGCGTATTTCTTGCTGGCCAAACCGAAACGTTCTCGGTATGCGTTGTGCGAGAGCACATGTGGACGAAATCGTACGAGTCTCTGCAAACAAATGATGCGGATGGCACTGCTTCTCTCCTCGATTTAGTCGCGCGGTACGCCCACTTGGACGTTCTGAATCCCCGTGCCTATAAACCAGTTTTTGCAAAACCCAACGCGAGAGTCGCCTTTGATTCCATCAATCATTCCTTACAAGTTACTAGACAGGGCTTTGTCGAGACGATCTCCAAATTTGCCAACTACAATCAGCCATCCTTCTTGCGCGACGTTCTTCGTCGCCCAGACGTTTCCAGGAATATCATGACTCTCATGTTTTCTCCTATTGACGATCTTCAAACTGCCGCAAAGACCTTGGTTGGGCAAGCGTTCGACGTGGATGGCCGTCTCGATTGCTTTCGCGCGTTACTCTCCAATTTGCCAGGCCCTTCTTTCTCCGCTATTTTTGGAATCCTTGAGACGTTCGTTCGACACGCACCACAAGTTACCGAAGCATGCAGTTTGTCAAAGTCCCTCGTACAATGTCTTACGGATATCATCGAGGTGCTATGTTCTGGACTCGATGGTTTACTGCACTCGGACGAGTTCTTGGGGGCCGAAGATCCTGCATCACAACTCCCTCAACTATGGACGCTCATGACACAATCGATTACTGTGATCTTTAAACGGACTCCATTGTGGGCGGACTACTTCGAGATACCCGACATGACAGTGTGGATGCGGGATGCTCTGATTTTTGGTAGAGATATGCTGGCGCAGTGGAGGGTCATGGAGTTCGCCGCTGTTGTTTCCGCGGAGGGAGAGTCCACACTGCGCAGTCGAAAACCATCCAAGTTATCTCGGGTAGGAAAGCGGATGATGAGCGATCTTCAACCTGTCTTACCCGAGCTTGCACGGTGGCTTCGGCTATCAGACGAGGAGCTGCTACATCAGTCGTTCGCTCTTATTGAAACCGTCTTGGAGTGCTTTCGGAAAACGGGTGTACCGCCATCCGAAGCTGGTCTAGCGAAGTTGAACAAACATATAGACGATGCTCGCAAGACAACGAACGGGGCACCGAGAACCCGGCTTGATTCCACACGTTTAGCAAAACTTGAAGGTGCTCTTGCGACTTTCGAGAGTGACGATGACGACGTGGAGGTCATTTCGGTGACAACCGCGGCCAGTCGTACTTCTTCTACTGCTCGCAAAGAGGCTAAACCAGCGCGCAAAGAGGTGCAGACTACCCTCAAGCCATCAGCTCTTCAGAAACCCGCCAAAGTTCCAATCACAGATCAATCCAAGGTGGTGACACCAGCTTTTCCGACTTTCCAGAGGGCACAGGCAACTATCGTCTCTGGTCCCAGTCGCCCACTTTCCGTTCACAACGAGGCACCTAAGGTACCGCAGGCGGCGGATACATCCTCCAGCGACTCGGATTCAGATGCTGGTGTTGGAGGTGCGAAAGGTTTGGCGGCCCTCGGGAAGTTCCAAAAAACTCCTCAAGTACCCAAGCCCGCCGAGAGACGTCAGATTAGAATGCTCGATGTCACAAATCAAGCCAAGAATGCTACGATGGAGCGAATGCATCGAAGGGACGATGCACGTAGGAGAGCTTTGCGGCTCAAACCGGATATTTCTGGACTCCACCGCGCTTTGCTGTCGTGGGACTATGATCATGACGGCCCGGATCCACCTGCTCGTGGGGTAAACCCAAAGCTATTTCATGTCCCAGACAGATTTACTGACCATCGCCAATATCTTGATGTATTCGAGCCACTCTTGCTCCTTGAATGCTGGGCTCAGATCGTCCAGTCAAAGGAAGAGAATCAGCCATCTTACGATTGCAAGATATGTTCGAAGCAGTTCACGGACGACTTTATTGACCTCGAGGCTACTATATCAGAGGATCTTCAGAAAGATTGGCGTTTATTGGAAACAGACGTAATTTTGCTTAGACATCCCTCGGGGAAAAAATCGCTCCTTGCTAAAACCCTGTCATACAAAACTACTCCGACTGGCGCACAAATCACTCTCCGGTGTTTCATAGCACAGGGGGGTGATCCTGGTTTGCAAATAAACAGCATTTGGAGTCTGAGGAAAGTGTTTAGGTATGTTATTCCTTCAGTAGCCGTATGTGCGAGGATGACCTTTCCGCAGTTTGGCGACACTACATCGCGAATATGGCGCATTGATGGCGCTTCCTTTCTATGATGCGTTTCAGGCCATCCTGCAACCTCGCATCTCCGCAATCCCACAGCTCAACAGACATGATCTCGACCAAGCAATGTCGGCCTACCGAGTTAACGAGCCCCAGGCAAGAGCTATCCTTAGTTCGTTGCAAGTCCAAGGATTCGGGTTGATTCAAGGGTAGGTGCACTTGCCCGTTTCAATGGCGTGATTTCTCAGACGCTTTAAAGTCCTCCTGGAACAGGAAAAACTTCCACCATATGCGGGCTGGTCGAAGCATTCCTCTCACAACGGCTTCGACCCATGACATCCATACATGCAGGGCGCAGCTCTACACAAGCCGACAAGGGACCGGTACAGAAAGTGCTTTTATGCGCCCCAAGTAACGCTGCGATCGACGAAGTTGCCAGTCGCTTGAAGGAGGGCTACCGAGGTACTCAGAAGCGCGGGGAGCCCATCAAAGTAGTCAGGATCGGGAGCGACAAGGCAATCGATATCAGCGTCCGGGATATCGCACTAGACTACCTCGTGGAGCAGAAGTTGAATGGCGAAAATATGCAAGACTCCTCTAACGATGCCGGAAAACAAATAGCGTTGCTTCGGCAAGAGATAGAATCTGTTAAGCGTGCTAAGCAGGGGAAGTTGGAAGAACTAGCTGCGATCCAAAACAACACTGCAAGGACATTCGCCCTGGAGGAGGAGATTAAGAAGCTGAATTCTCGCCGAATGGCTCTGACTCAGCAGTTCGATCGTCTCAAGGATAAACAAAAGTCTGATCATCGAACTTTGGATGCTGTACGAAGGCGGATGCGCTTCGAGGTTTTGCAAGAGGCAGACGTGATTTGCGCTACGCTCGCAGGATCTGGCCATGAGTCGATCGAGCAATTGGAATTCGAGATGATCATCATCGACGAAGCAGCTCAAGCTGTTGAATTGACCTCGTTGATTCCTTTGAAGTTCCGTACCCCAAAGTGCATCATGGTGGGAGGTATGAGCCCCATTCTTGCTTGAGGTCGCATCTGTTGACCTATTTCCGCAGACCCCCAACAACTTCCACCCACCGTACTCTCGCAAGAGGCACGAACCCTCCCCTATGCCTCGCTCGTGTTCTGATAACCCCTTTTAGGCCTCCAAATTCAACTACAATCAATCCCTCTTTGTTCGCTTGCAAAAACACCGACCAGACGCCGTCCATCTATTAAGGTGAGGTAAGGTGACATTCTCAGAGTGTTTCGCTAAAGGTTCCTGCAGCATTCAATACCGCATGCATCCGGAAATCAGTCAACTACCCAGTAATCTATTCTACCAAGGTCGTCTACTTGACGGACCTGATATGGCTGCCAAGACTAAGCAACCCTGGCAATCACATCCAAAATTTGGTTGCTACCGCTTCTTCAACGTCTCGGGTGGCAAGGAAGAAGGGACAATTGGACATTCGATGAAGAATGTAACAGAAACCCAAGTAGCAATCGCTCTTTACGCAAGATTGCGCAAAGAATTCACAGCGGTTGACCTCGACTTTCGGGTCGGTATCGTCTCCATGTATCGCGGTCAAGTGATCGAACTCCAGCGTGCATTCGAAAGGAGGTTTGGAGAGGATATTCGCGGTAAGATACATTTTCATACGGTTGATGGTTTCCAAGGCCAAGAAAAGGACGTCATCATTCTTTCCTGTGTGCGCGCTGGCCCTGGGGTGCAGTCGGTTGGCTTCTTAGCAGGTGTGTTTCTCGGGAGTTGAAGCTAATTTATGGATTAACACATCTCTAATAGACGTTCGTCGAATGAACGTGGCTCTTACTCGAGCAAAGTCTTCCTTGTTCATCTTGGGACATGCTCCGACGCTCGAGAGGAGTAACGCAGACTGGAAAGAAATCGTGAATAATGCAAGAACGAGGTCGCTGCTGACCGACGTAAGCTATTCGCCCAGCTATGGTAACCTCTTGCTCATTGACTTGTATAACATACAGGTAGATGTGTCCTACTTCACAGAGCCTACGTCTGCGCGATCAGCGCGGCCTGCTTCGCCAACAAAGGCCAGCAAACAACGGCCTGTTTCACAGGCTTCGGAGCCTGCCGGCCTAGTCACACCTCGGGGTTTGGCCGAGTCCATTCGTGCGAAACCGCAATCACAAAATCTCCCTTCAGCTCCAGTTCCTCCACCTTTGGCCCAAACGGCTGTGGGGGAAAACGGTGGCCCTGTACTAAATCACCGGCTACCAAAGAGACCATTCGTCGAGGACGCATCCTCGTCGACCAACGAGCGCAAACCGAAACATCGCAAGCGACCCAAGAAGGACAAGGGTAGTATATTCATCCCAAAGAAACCGAAATTGTAGACGAGAGGCACATTGACTTCGCAGTATACCATTTAGCCTTGGCGTACTTGGCTTGCACACATCACCTATTCTTTTCGCAGAGCTCACACGCGGATCACTCGCACATGGATTGACTACACGGATATATTGTATTTATTACGCTAAGAAGCTTTTATTGGTGGTAGTTCCCACTGGTCGGGTCCGAATTTTGGTATCGTCATCAGCACACCTGCGCTATTTTTTGCAGGTTTAGTGAAAGTGCACAACGTCGGCTTTCCAAGGGTGGAAAGCCACGCTGGGTTGATCAACGTTAGTCCTGCAAACCTGTGAGACGAAGTCTTGTTAGAGTTGGGCACTACCCACCCTTGAGCCATGGTTTGGTCGTCCTAACGATCTCGGTGAAGACAATATAGTCCGGAGGAGAACTCTGTGAAAGAACAGACGAGGGATGTATGAATACGTCTTCCTGGACGCCCACTGCTCTGTAGGGGATCCCTTTTGTGGTCGTGTACTGAACTCCAGTTGCCGACTTCTTTTGTATAATGTCCCTTCGCACAGCTACCTGATCGATGAACGCGGCAGCCAATAACTGGCGAAGGACTTTCAACTGGCGAACACTGTTCAGCCTTGTGACACTACGGACGAGCCAGAGGAACTGACTTGTGTTTCGTTGGGTGGGTTGAGGGCTCGCGCGAGCCCCGTATCCACCTCAGGAAAAGTCGCACCCACGATGCTGCAAATCTGGGCTCTCAACTTGTGGATCTCTTCCATAGCCTGAGCGCCGCGTCAGTCAATGAAAGACAAATCCGGTATCTGATTCGTACCTTTGGTCGAACGAAGTGGTCCGAGCAGAACTGGAAACCACCTCCAGCGAATTCGTAGGCGCCGACGACGGAAAGTATGCGAAGGATGTCACTCGTCGACTTGCCTAACGAAGCGTGGATCTGGGAGATAGAACATGAGTGCATGTGTGAAATGTTATTCCCTACAGTACCTGCCGCGACTCAAAAAACGCCTTTCGGCGTGCATTGCGAATCTCCTTTGCCTTGATTGTGTCGCTTTTGATGTAATCCAATTCGTCGTTGTCCTCGTCATCGGAAGCCTGGCCCTCACCCGGTCCCTCTTCACGCAGGAAGGGATCCCCTACTGTCATGATAGATACCATGGAAATCACATATGACAAACAACCATGCTGCTGGCCGGCAACCAGCATTCGAGAGTATCGAGGAGCGAGAGGGAACAGACTCATAGACTTGCCGAGCGGTGTGATCTTGCCTCCAACCGTTGCGATGGACACTTCGGAAGTTGCAGACGATACCAGCGGCGTGCTGCTCACCGCACCAAGATGAGTCAGTACCGTCTCAGCTTTCTTCAAGGCTTGCGAGTCCGGAGGAGTTGGGAAAGGGAAGTTTACCACCGTGTCAATGCCCATGCTCTTCATTTGGAGTACTACGCCTTCAATTGGCGTACGAAGGATTTCGGGTTGTGAAAACGATTCGAAATAGTGTTCGTAGAGCGCGGATGAGTAGAGCCTGTAGCAGTGTCCGGGGCCAGTCCGGCCAGCTCGGCCAGCTCTCTGCGCCGCGGAGGCTTTTGATATCCAGTTCACCTGAAAGGATTGTATACGGCTCGTGGCATCGTACCTGCGCTAAGGATCTCCATCTGAATAATGAAGTCTGCAACGGGAAAGAATTTACCTCTTTTGCACGCCCACAGTCGACAACGTATCGAATCCCAGGAATCGTTAGTGATGTTTCAGCTACATTCGTCGAAACTACGACCAGACGGTGTCCAGGAGGTGGCATTTCAAACACCCGCATCTGTTTGTCGCTCGGCAAAAGAGAATATAGTGGAACAATATGCATCGGAGCTAGAGTGTACGTTCAGAAGCAGAATCATCAGTCAGAGTATCCTACTTACAATCACTCTCTTCAATTCCGTCGACAGCATCCTCATCAATGCTGTCCAAAGCCTCCGGATCTTCTTCGGGGAGATCGTCGTCGACATCTAAAGCCAGGTCCTGGGTTCCAACACCCAGCTCCACATCCTCTGCCTCCAGGACAACTATCGGTCCGTTAGATAACACCGATAAAACAATGGTGAAATAGCATACCTTCCGCAGCAGCAGCCATTCTGGGAGGGTCTATAGGGTCGTCCTTGAAAAACGTAGAAGCATCCACCAGCTGCCTTTTACGCGTCCGGGCTCGGATGGCTTTTTGGCTGAACTTTGCTTCTAGCGTTCTGCAGACACCCGATATTTCGTTCTGACCCGTTAAGAAGATCAATATGCCGCCAGCAGGTAGGCGAGAATGTATTTTCGAAGTTTTTTTGATTGCTTCCTTGACATAGTCCGAGGGTGTCCGACGGTTGAAATGAATCGTCACCGGATGTTGACGCGCGGAAACGTTGATCACCGGGGGAGGGGAAGGAAAAAGGAGCTTGTTCTCTGCAAAGTCGCTGACTCGCAAAGTGGCAGACATTATGATTAAACGCAGGGGCTTCGCGCCATCCTTTTTGTCTTTCCAGAGTTGCCCTCGTAACCTCAAGACGCGGCTAAGTACACCAATAAGTATGTCCGTGTTCATGCTTCGCTCGTGAGCCTCGTCGATGATGATGACAGAGTATTTGGACAGTAGGAAATCGGTGGCCAATTCACGCAACAGAATGCCATCAGTCATAAACTTAATCGTGGTAGAAGGAGACACTGTCGCATCGTAGCGAATTTGGTAGGAGACCCGCAACGACGTGAGAGAGAGCTCATGTGCGACGCGTGTAGCCATCGAAATCGCAGCAACCCGTCGAGGTTGTGTGACCCCAATCATACCAGGGTTGTCTAGAAGGAAGGTTAGCACATTCTCGCTTAGAGCACGATCTGCACACCTCCGTTGGGGTCCCCGAACCCGGCTTCATAGAGAAACTGTGGTACCTGTGTCGTTTTTCCACTACCGGTCTCGCCACATATAATCACGACGGGGTGAAGTAAGATTGACTCCATGATGGGTTGCTCCTCTGCTGTTATAGGCAACATCAATCGAGCTTCTTGGACGTCCGCAGGCCGCGCAACGGAAACAACCTTGGGTCTCTTTTCCTGTGGAATCAAGCCTGGTGATTGTTGCTGTTTTTGCAGTAGATGTTCTGCAAGTGCAGTGGCAGGTAATTTTAGGTCATCTCCAAGTGGGCCGCGCATCATGGCATCCCGGGGTAGATGAGAAACCTTGCGCTTCTTTAGAGCTGGTTGTGGGGTGGTATCTGGTAGCCGCTCGGCCTCGGCCGGTAGTTCGTCGACGGCTGTGACATAACCCTTGGCTATTGATAGCTGTTTCGTCGCCCATGTCTTGAAACTTGTACGTTTTGCAGGAGCAACCTGTTCATGAGTGGAAACGTCGCTGTCCAATCCGTCGTCTGGTGTCGACCCTGGAAGAGAACCTACTTTGCCGGCTCCGTCATCGTTGGTGTCATTCGCGGAATCTGAACTATCAAATGACGAATCAGACTCAAGTTTTGGTTCGGGCCGTGTAGACTGTTTTGACCATCGCCGAAAGCTCTCCTAAGGAAATGTAACAAATCGTGAACTAGACATCATCGACGGGCAGACCTTTTGGCCGTTCCTTTTCCTTTTAACGATGCGGGGAGCCGTGAAAGTACCGTCTGGATTCCGCCTGAGACCACCGCCAACAACGGGGGACCGCGTTGACGTTTCCGGCACGGCCAAACTAGCAGATACGTCCACAACCTGAACCGGGTTTGGAGGCATGGTGTCCCGATCAACGCCAACGTCGGAATCTACTACGTCCAGTTCGACGTCTTCGTCCTCTGATCCAGTAGCTCCTTCGACAAGAAAGTGATTGCGCCGCCTCTGCTTATTTGATGGTCCATCCATGAGACGTCGAACATCTATGTCTTCGGCCTTGTCCAATCGCTCACGATGAGAGACTACGTTCCCTGTGCCAAGTGTGGAAGAAGACTGCAGCTCTACGGTTGGTACTGAAGCCTGAGTCTGACTGTACAGCTGAGTGAACGACGAAAGAAGACGAAAAACTACATACGCCAGTTTCTCAAAGATCAGCACTCTCTCTTCTTGTCTCAGTTTTTTGTCCTAGTCAAATGTCAGGACAAGCATAGGGAAGAGAGGTGTGGCTCACAATATACTTTTCTAGTCTTCTCTTTTTCTTACTCGAGACTTTGCTCTCTGATTGTGCTGCAAGCTACACTAATTTAATAAGAATGGTCTGCGTTGTCTGCGAACTTACCTCCTGGACAAGTTTCTCCCTTCTCTCCTTTTCTTTCTGTTCTCTGGATTTCGGAGCGAGGACTTCTGCATTAGGATCTACCGTCTCTGCTGAAGTCGTAGGTGGGTATCGAGGCCGCTTTCCCTTCTTTAGAGATCCCGGACATGATTGGCGTGCTTTGGCGTTGTACCTCTCTCGAGCTTGTTTCATTCAGATCAGAATTCACTTTAATCGCGGAATGTAAGGTGCATATCCATTACATAAGCTTCTTGGTATGTTGGTATCCTGCAACAGTCGAACGGAAATACAAGCACAAGTAACGGGACAACCCAGAATCGAAAAAAAGAGTTAATCTAAATGTAATGGGCGTCTCCAGATCCATTCCCTTGCGCATCCGGTACACATCAGGGTGAAGCAACGACAAAAGCGTTATAATTGTAAGAGGATGGCGATGGATTGAAAGTGAAATTCTCTGGTCGAAGGTTGATGATAGTTTGACCGTTTCTTTGCAGCACTGCTTCCATATAGCCTCCAGCGTTGATAGCAAGTGAAAGTTTAGTCACCCCAGGATTGACGTTGAATGTCTGTGACTCGGTGGACGACGAAGAGAGGGTGACTGTCGCTGAGCAAGTTGCGAAAACAACCACCCAAAACTTGTCCTCCGTCTATGGTGATCGAAAAAAAAGCTCAGATAATGAACAACCGTCAAGTAAATAACGTACAATCTGGTAATTGGTGGGTGGACCCACTGGATCAGGAGCAGTGGCAAGAGCTGGGTGAGAGCGGGACCACATAAAAATCTGGTCCTTTGAGATGGGTGGGTACGATCCGGTCTTGAACGCGGTAGCGTAATAAGACGTCAGATTCAGCCAACCTTGAGTGTGTGCACCAGCGGTAAGACACTACAGATCAGAAAAGATGGTAAAGCGCACCAGCATGTTCGAATCCATTTACCCAAGCCTCGCTGTTTGGTTGTGCGCCTTCAATAGGTCCGAGGTAATGCGATTCTCCGAAATCGTTGAACGAGAGGAGTTGAAGAATATCGAATTTGTCGCGCATTCCGATCAAATATTCCCAGCGCTTGACATAAAGATGGTCATCGCACAGGTATATGAACTAAAAAACAGGATTAAAACTAGTGAGGCTTGCAGCAGATAACCCACGTTTTTATTATAAGTCTGTTTGGAATAGTGTGTAAAGAACCAAGGAGACGCAGTAGGCATGTAAGTTGCACCTATAGCGCTCAGTGCACTGATATACTCGTCGTCGGTCGTGGAAGCCTCGATATCAGTCGAAAGGGAATCAAGGGCCGAAGGTGTATAGCTAGAAACAGAGTTTGCTGTGATTTGTGTGGGCCATGCACTATTCCACTGGAAGAGAAGAAATTGCGTCAAGCTCATAGCAGACAGTGTGATGATACTTACATTTAATTCTCCATCTATGATGCCCTTGAAATCCTGAAAAGCAGACGTAGCCACAAAGAAAGAGGGCATAAAGTAGACGGCATTTTTTCCCGACAATTGTTGCAAAAACTGCGTCGACCATCCTGATTGGACTGAGCCTTGGCCAAATCGACAAGACTCTCCCGAAAACGTCGAAGCCAAAACACGCCCGTCGTAGATGAGTTGGTTTGGATGGGTAGCATATGTAGTAATATAGTTTCGGAGCGTAGCAGCGTCACCAGGAGTGCTGCAGGGAAGAGAACTGGCGGTGCATGTGAAGACAAGGGGGCGAGAATAAATAACGGCAGACGTACGTCATATCGAATGACAAAAAGAGCTTAAAGCCCGTGCCAGATTGCTGCGCAGCCTTATACCTGGTCGAGCATAAGACATAGACAAGAATGATCGTGTGGTACTCACGCATTTGCGACCTGTTGGGGCTGCCACTCGTCGCGTCCTACGTTGAGTACGAAACCGTCTAATCCAGAGTTGTGTGCAAGGGTAATATCGGACAACCAATTATCCAGAGTGTATGGATAAGTGTTTCCGACCATATGATGGGCCACGACATATTTTGTAGAGTCTCTCTTGGTGAGGGACATGGAAGACACAGGGGCGGTGTTGATCGGGCCGGCCCAAACGGCGAAGCACCAAGATAAAAGTATACAGAAAACGAACATCGCAAGCGAATGGTATGGCAAAACGAGTGACGGACGCCTGGCAGTAGACTGGAGGAAGACAACGGGGAACTGGGACCATCGCGACCGAATTCGCTGTTGTCTTATACTCGATTCACAATTGCAGGTCATTTTAGAGAGTCATGTGACATGATAACATATCTTAGTTACCACTGTGACAGTTTCTGGCACTGTTCCTTGTCTCTATTTGCCCCGAGCTCAAGCTTTTGACTCTGCTACTGCCTCCTCACTTTGGGATTCCTTGGTCACTACATATGCGATGAAGAGGCAGATGACTCACGGCAAAGTGGCGACAGGGGCCGTGTCCTCGGCTGTCGCCTGGGTAGCCACGTCATTCTCAGCACGCGTGACCGTGGTCGGGTTTGCCTCGGACTGGGGCACCGTGGTAGGCTCCGTTACTGACTCCGCCTCGGAGCGTGTTTCGGTAGCCGAACCTTCCTCGGCAGTTGTCACCTTTGCTACGGCTTCCTCCTGTTCCTGAGCGTCCATTGGAGAGTCGGCCTCCTAGCAGAATAAGAAGCATACAAGACACACAACAACGCTACTCACAATTGCCTTTTCTATCGATTCCTTGACCTCCTGGTCAGAAACCTGGGTGCCCTCGTCATCGACTATGGGGACGACATCCTCTTTGCGTGGAGACTCGGCGGGTTGCTACCGAAACGAAGCTTGCCACCAAACAAATGAGTGAATGAGCAGATGTCACGTACAGTTTGCTTGTCTTCATGGTTGTCCTGGAAGGGTTGTCAGGTTGTCATGAAAATATTCAAATTGGCTTGTCACATACGCGGTGGTTTTGAGTATGTCCGTGGTCTGCGTGATGGTCTTTGCGAGCAGACGGTGAGACAAGGTACAGGAACTGTATGACACGTCGGCGTCGAGTAAATACCAACGATATGACAGACTCACGAGAGGACCAAACACCAGCGCGGACCCAATCTGGGGGGAAACGCGTCAGGAAGTTTCATACGGACCTGGTAACAGGACACACCATCCACGGGGTGTCGCTAGACGAGCTACCGTGACCAGCAGAGGACTCTGAGCCCATCATCCGCTTGGAGAACGCGACGCGGGGTGAGCGGGCTGCTGCATGCGCAGAGAGCCGCAGAGAAAGACGGTGGGCTATTCTGGACATATTGAAGGGGTAAAATTTCAATGACGTTACCCGCAGTGTGGACGAAACGGAAGAGGCCGGAAAGATTCGCTAGCTAAGTACTACTTGCGAATGATCGCCTCCATCTCTCCTTCGCTGTCGTCCGCTGGGTCTGGGTTGTTGATAATCATGACCCGTCTTCTGGACGTCCCAAACTGATACAAGTCAGCCTACCCGGTTCCCTGGCCACCGCGTCTCCTACCTTGGGTGGTGCCTGCCACGGACTCGGTATCTGCGACCTCGAGAGCTGCACCCTCCCGCCCAGGTTTCTTCGATTCATCCTGAATATGTAGTCCATCTCCTGCAGCTCTCTCTCCGCTCTTGTCGACCACGACCTTGGAAACTCCGCGTATTGGACGTCGCCGTGGTTATCCCTCTTCCTCACTTCTTTCCACGTCCTGCGCTGCGTCACAAATCCCACTGCCAGAGCAACGAACCTTCGGAGTAGTCCCTGGACCACATGCCCTGAAACTGAGCCACGGACTACTGAAACTGGAGTGCGTCGAGCCCTCACCAGCATCGACATCTTTCGCTTCGCGCACGAGGACACTCGTTCATGTACAACGCAGAGTGACTTATGTATGGACGACTACTGCTCACGAATTGCACAGCAAGCAATACCATACCCTCGTTGATCAGTTTCGATTTCAATTAATCTTCGTGGCTTAATCTCCATGGACCGTCAAGGTTTCGCGATAGGGGTGGGTCGTAAGCAATGTGCATGTTCTCGTACGCCAGCATTCCCCATAGAACGCCGCTGGTGTAATGTTTACATACATTTTTGCAGGAGCAGAAACTGGTGTCCTTCCGATTCTTTATCATCATCAGGCACATATTCGTCCCTGACGATTTCGAACCCCCCGTCCTTGACCCACCGCCTATAGTTCTCCAAAGAAGACTGTGACCACCACATGCAAGTATCTCCGTCACTTTTCAACCACCCCTTCACCTCTCCCGTCCATGCTGTTACACCGACCGTCATCATGCAGTATCCACCAGTCTTTATCCAATTTCCGAGATGCCGGATGAGTGCAACCTGCTCTTCGATAGGGATGTGGATGAGCACGTATAGCGCCACTACAGCGTCAAAGGGGACACTGCTCAGGATCGCATTCTGGATACCGCTTTCGGCTGTCCCTTCCACGAGCTCAGTGATGTCCGCTCTGAAGAACTGCCCCTCGGGAACGAGCCCTTGCGCGCGTTTAACTTGGACAGCGCTGATATCGACGCCAACGAGGGTGTGTCCTGCACGTGCCAACGTCTGTGCAACGGGAATGCCGCATCCGCACCCTAGTTCGAGCACCCGTGCTCCGTTGGTGAGACGCAAAAGTTCCACCAGTAGGTGTGCCCAACGAGCGTGGTGGACAGGGCGGTCGTCGTCCTGTCTGTACGCGTACGATAAGGTGTCGTACCCGGTCCGGACAATGTCTTTGGGTTTCATTCCTAGCGAGGCGATAGGCGGTAATGAAGAGGACCCAGGGTGCTACCAACACGAGGGCAGGAATGTGTCGTTGTCAAGATACGGTATGTACTGCTTTTATTTCAAACGATTGCCGAGTCATACTGAGTTAAACGCCGTCTGCGGGACGGGTACTCGCGAACAGCACGTGTTCGATCAAATATCTGCGTGCATCAAGTCATTCCTACTTTGCTGTTTCATATTTATTTGCAGACCAGCTTACTTGCAGGCCCGCCTAGCTCAATCGGCCAGAGCGTCAGACTTTTAAGGCGGGCGTGATCCCTCCAGAGATCTGAAGGCTGCGAGTTCGACCCTCGCGGTGGGCTATCTTTTTTTCCCTCTTTTTTCGGAGAGTTTCTTTCCTCTGCCTTTGTGATATATATTCGATCCACCTTTGATTATTATAAAAAGTGAACAATCAAGGGAAATAGCATACATTTCGTTTGGCAACATGTAATCTAAGAATGTTGTTGAGTACAATCATGAGCATGGAACAACATACACGAAGAAAAGCGAAGAGGTCTAAAACACGTGGGCCCACGCATGCAACGAACATGTGTGGGTTATCAGAGATATGGAGCATATAGGCATGGCTGAATGTGTGTCTGATCTTCCGCGTATGTTATAGTTGTATCGAGGAGAATCTAGAGGAAATATCCCAAGAAACGACCAACTAAGTAAACGCACGGATAAATATGCAGATGAATGACTTGGTTGAAACAGCCTCGCGCGGCGTGGCTTCCTAACAACGTCCTGCGTGTTGTGATGCCGATCACGGTCGTACGATTCATGTAGGTTTATAGTAGACTGTGGTGAGATACTGTAGTGTCCGTGAGCGATCGTGCTACTCCCAGAGACACGTATAAATACCTTCTGTCGGTAACGGACCGTGTTCCCGACAGCGAGTACACCATTGCGAATCGCACTTGTACTCAAATGGTGCAGAACGACATGGGATGGAACAGGTAGCACGCTTGCATCATCTGATAATCCCGGCCCATCCAAACCAAGACGAGTGTGCGCTTGTGACGAACCTGCAAGGTGTGTTACGTCCGTTCCGCTCGCGGTGGTAATTGGGATGGGATGATGTTCGTCCTCCCCAGCCTTATCTTCTCTACGAATGTCCCGGGCAAGCGTACTAGTCATTCCGAGCAGCGACCGTCCCTGCTTCCGCCTATGTTCGCGCTCTCGCTCTTTTTCTCGTTCTTTCTCCCGCTCTCGCCCGCGACCCCTTGTTGGTGGGGGCTGTCCGACCTTGACGTTGAGAATCAGTTTGTCCAGGTGCCTTGGAAGGATAGGGGCCGGTGGAATATTGGGTGCAGGAACATGGTGGTTGCTGCCATACCCCGACTGTTCGTATTCTGCGGCAGCCGTATAATTAAGATAAGCTTCTTCCTCATGGGCAGCAGCGACGAGTTCAGCGGGAATTTCATCCGTCCACTTGGACGATGACCCAGTAGGATCCGACGAAGAAGGCGCATCCGTGGAGCCCTGAGTAGAAGTTGTCGTTGACCAGAACGAATGAACAGCCTGTGTCAGTTGCTTCGCAGGTACAATAGCACCGGATGTACGATGAGGGGGTGTCAAGCCAGAAATTGGAACTGCAACGTAATTTGCCAAACTTCCTTCGTCATCTACAGCTGTCGGGAGATCGTCGGCTAAGCGCCATTGTTCATCGACGATGAAACGGATATGGTGCGTTCCGGGCATGAGCGAGACCCAAGTGGACCACGAAGTATCTGCAGGAGGGTCGCTATGATGCGCATCAGATGGAGTAGGAGACCAGTAGATGGATGATCGCACATACTCTGATTCCATTGGTTGACGCCCCTTCCAATTGTCATCGCCTGCACGGGCAAGCACAACGGATTTCCCTCCCCCACGCCAAGTGATCTTAACGTTGGCTGCTTCTTTTGGTTCATCCGAGCGACGATTGGAAATAGGTTGTCCATGGTCATCTAGGCTTTGCGTTGCGGCCGCAAGTTCTTCCTCGGCCTTGTGTAGCGCAAGCGGGATAGTCGAGTATACCGTCTCCGGAATGAACTCTTTTCGATCGAGTTGTGGCGCGGATACCTCCACTTGGCTCTCCGCATAGAGCTCTTGCATGCGGGGCTGCGCAGCAGCCTGGCCTCGCGAAGCGAATGATTGCGTGGAATTGTATTGCAGGGGGGCACCTCGGAGAAATGGGCCACCTCGATTGCGGGTTTGATGCTGATGATGAGGAACTGGGATATGGGTTGACGGCGGCTGCCCGAGGAGCAAGTCCGAAGAGAAGTTGGACGTGTTGGGTTCTCGCGCAAGATTCACTTTTACATTTGCTTGCCTTCCACGAGGAGAAGTGCCCGTATTTGATGCATTATTCATGGTGCCATTGTTGGAAACCGGGATCGGGATCGGAATTGGGGAAGTAGTTCTAGGTGGACGACGGTGGGATGATAAGGGGGATGAATTGACGGAATTTTGATAAGAGTGAGCAGGAGTGAGAGAAAGAAGAGCAAGATCCGGCAACTCAAGGGATTTTTTCTTTGTGCGTAAGGAGCGGTGAGGCTGATTGGGGTTGGGAGAGGGCGAGTGAGACTTTGGTTGTCTTCGACTCGACGAGTCGATTTGCTTGGTCGGAACTGGTGATGGTCGATTGTGGTTCGCGTTCGAAGTTGTGTTGCCCATCGCATAGACCACGTCGCTGGCCTTCAAGGTCCGTCTACAGCTGAGCTCTTCGTCGCCAACAGTGAACTCGATGGACGTAAAAGAAAGAGTTTAATCCAATGAGGATCCACTAATGCTTCCACTGATAACCTTATTATCAGTAAATTTGGATTATTTTATTATGTAATATATCATAAAAATTATATAATCTCTTATCGTTCATGTGACCTGCGAAGAGAGTACTTAGATCCAGATTTCAGGCTCATATCTGCACAGCTTTACGTGAGCTAGACCAATCGATTAGCATCACCATCATGGACGACAGTACATCAGAGATGCCTTGCAGCGACACACTCGCACCTGAAGTCTTTACACCGACATCAAATTTGATCAACGGTAACGCCGGGTTTATGATTCCCGAATCTAGGGATGGCTTCTACGGTTATAACGAAGAAAAGAGTCTTCAACAAGTATGTGATAGCTAAAATGTCCAACCAGACCTAGAAAATGTGTTCAGATCGAAGAAAAGAAATTGGCGCATCTCCGCACACCCGATGGCCCCATTTCGGTTGCAGGGACGTTTGGGCTCCCCTCTATTAGTGAGGCCTCGCAAGCCAATGAACAGCAAAGGGTTGTATCCCCTTTTATCGAGGGTGAGGACAAATTGCGCATCGAGCCACAGGTTCAGTGTACGCATTTCTGTTCAGATCCGATAAGAAGCGACTGAGATACAATATTTTAGTGCAGTCTTCCCCTGAGATGGCGCGTACCTTTAAGTTGTTACAACACTGCCTCAAGTCACGCGACAAATACATAGTCAAGTCCCTTCAGAGGCTGGGCGACAACCCTAGGGACCATGACGGCCACTTCCATGGAATAGCGGAGGGTTTCGCAGGCGTATCTGGGGTACAGCCCAATGTTGATTTTGTCGACGCTAGGGTCGCTGAGAGCCCACACGAAGCGTGGAAAATATACCCTAAGCCTCCACCACCACGCTGGACTTTTAATACGAAGGACGATGTTCCAGCTACCGACGGCCACGCTTCTACAGAAAAGCAGGAGTTTGATTTTTCAATCTGTCAGATTCCGGAATCACACGTTTGGGAGTTCAGAATAGATGAAAAGGGCGTATACCAGGTGTATCTTATTGGATCAGGTATGTACGGAGACCTTTGTTAGCGTTGCAGTTGACAATCCAGTACGTCCCCAGACGAGAAACCGTTATTTGATATTCCATCTATCAGGGAATACTTTCTTGATCTTGAACATGTTCTGGAAATCATATCAGATGGCCCAACGAAAAGCATAGCCTATAGAAGACTCAAATATTTAGCGAGCAAATTCGAAATGCATACCTTGCTGAATGAATCTCAGGAGTTGGCGGCTATGAAGGTGGGATGCCTTTTTGCGGCAAAAAAGTGTTTGACTGGTTTTAGAGCGTCCCTCATAGGTCAAAATAACCTGCCGTTTGTCCAGCGTTACTGACGAGTGCCCCCAGAGACTTTTACAACGTGCGCAAGGTGGATACCCACGTACATCTGGCGAGTTGTATGAACCAAAAACATTTATTGCGGTTCATCAAAGCAAAGATGAAGCGAAGCCCTCACGTATGTCCATCTGAACTGTTGGATTGTGGGTCTAATATCGTTCGCTCTAGGATATCGTCATATTCCGTGATGGGGCGGAGTTGACACTCGAACAAGTTTTCCAATCCCTTAAATTGAGCGCCTATGATCTCTCTATCGATACACTCGACATGCATGCCCATCAGGACTCATTTCACCGGTTTGATAAGTTCAATCTTAAATACAATCCGATCGGGGAATCTAGGCTTCGGGAGATCTTTCTGAAGATCGATAATCGTAATGATGGACGCTACTTTGCTGAGTTAACTCGAGGTTACTTTTCTTCCTCGCACGATGAACGCGCGACTCATAGACTATTTTAGAGGTGATGAATGATTTAGAGCAGAGCAAGTATCAGGTAAATATACCGACTCTGAGATTCGATCGAGCTCATGCTTAGTAGAACTGTGAATGGCGGGTCAGCGTGTATGGGAGATCTGTAGACGAATGGGACAAGATAGCCAAATGGGTGATCAACAACAAGTTATTCTCACATAACGTTCGCTGGCTCATCCAGATACCGCGACTGTACAACGTTTATAAGGAAAATGGGGCGATTACGACTTTTGAGGATATCGTGATAAGTAAGTAGTTGTTCTTACCGTACCAATATGCGAGGCTGAGCGTTATTTAGATGTTTTTCACCCTTTATTCGAAGTCACGAAGGATCCGAGGTCGCATCCGGAACTGCACGTTTTCCTACAACGTGTTGTTGGCTTTGATAGTGTGGATGACGAGTCAAAGCCAGAACGTCGGATTCATCGAAAATTCCCGTATCCTCGTCTTTGGGACACTACACAGAATCCCCCCTTTTCTTATTGGTAAGGCTATCTGCAAGCTCCCATCTTCGTCGTCTGGAGCTCTTCCCGTAGGATTTATTACCTGTATGCCAACATGGCGAGCCTCAACCATTGGCGGCAGGCTCGAGGCTTCAGTACGTTCCCCTGTTCGTAATTATTCTATTTTTCCCACTTCTACCGACAGATACGTTCGTCCTCCGACCTCATGCTGGGGAAGCAGGCGACACGGATCATCTCACTGCCGCGTTCCTCACTTCTCACTCTATTTCTCATGGTATATTACTTCGCAAAGTCCCGGCTTTGCAATATCTTTTCTATCTGAGACAGATTGGTCTCGCCATGAGTCCCTTAAGCAACAACGCACTATTTCTCACGTATGAAAGGAACCCTCTTCCAAATTTTTTCAAGACAGGGCTAAATGTAAGCTTGAGCACCGACGACCCCCTTCAATTTCATTTTACCAAGGTATGCAAGTAATTTAATGGGCTGTTGACACGAAGTTGATTGGCATATTTCCACGATTGTAGGAACCTTTGCTAGAAGAATATAGCGTCGCGGCACATGTAGGATTTGCTTTGAAATTCAGATGTGGGATATCTCATCATATCGTGGACCGTAGATATACAAGCTTCCCCAAAGCTCGCTTGCTGAACTGGCCCGTAACTCCGTTATACAGAGTGGCTTCGAAATGGAAATCAAACGCCATTGGCTAGGCCAAGAATGGTACCTCGCGGGTGCCGCTGGAAATGACATTCACAAGGTAAGGGATGCCAACTTTCTGGTGGGTTCTCACTAATTGGAAATGATAGACAAACGTGCCAGACATCCGACTTGCCTATCGCCACCGAACGCTGGTTGAAGAGCTGGAGATGATCAACCACTGCTAGGTTGGATGGGAATGACTCCACCATCTCGTGTTGCAGTCAGCGACTGAGCAGCCACGTTCGTACTTGCAGCCTATTGAACAGTTATTGACGAAATTGTAATGAACAAACCGCTTGACGCTGGCAGCGACCAAACACAAAGCCACAACTGACTCGGACCGGTAATGTGGCACCGGCAGGCATCTGAGTATGGAAGATCGCTGAGTGAACAGCCTCTTTATAGGGTTTGCTGGTCCTGGATCCCACACGCTTTCTCAGCACCTGAAGGGCTCGCGAGCCCAGATCGGGCTGGCCACTGTATACTTATCCAGGACACGCATAGTGGCGTATCTAATGCTGTTTGTGATGATATAAAGAATCCCAGAGTTTGACAGGCCCACAGAATTCGCGTCCGCTGCCTCCCCTGACTCAGTGAAACTGACTCTTTTCTTCTGAGGCGTCGTTCCCAATATCGTGGCTCACCATGTCGGACGTCAAACCACACGCAGCAGTATCCGAGACTGGCGTTCGGTCGCCTCGTACCCTTGTCCTTTGCTTCGATGGTACTAATTCGCAGTATGATGCTACGGTACGTTCCTCTGTAAAGGTGGTTTGAACGTGCAGCTCACGACACGGTAATAGAATACCAACGTGGTCAAATTTTTTGGCCTCCTACGCAAAGACCAGGCAGAACAGCAAGTAACCTACTACCAGGTACGCTTCCTGCCTTCATTTGACAAGGCCTAGAGTTCGATCCTGGTGTCATCCAGGCGGGAATTGGCACATATTTTGCGCATGGAGTTGTCTCACCACTCTTCAATTGGCTTGCATCCCTTATGGATGAAGCAGTTGCCTGGTGGGTGCAGTGTTATTCGTAAGGATGTGTGATGGATGATGTCTACAGGTATCTGGATGAGCATATAATGGGAGGCTACAAGTTTCTCATGGACAACTATCACTCAGGAGACAAAATCTGCTTGTTCGGTGAGTACGCTGTCTCAACCAAGTTCGTCTCTCATCAAACCCAGGCTTCTCTCGTGGAGCGTACACCGCTCGCGCGTTGGCCGGGATGCTAACCAAGGTAATTCGTGTAACTGAAACCTTTGTTCGCAAATTCAATCGATGTCACAAAGGTTGGGCTACTATCAAGGGATAACATCGAACAAGTAGATTTTGCCTACAAGGCATACACACAAACCGACGAGGAGGGAATTCAGCTCGCCGCCGGATTCAAGCAGACCTTTTCGAGGGATGTTAAAGTGGAATTTGTGGGCGTATGGTAAACATCTTCCGTAAAGCACTGGACTTTCCGTCGCTCACCAGCTCTCAGGGATACAGTTCAATCTACTGGGATGTTTATTAACTGCGAGCTACCATTCGCCGATACCAACACCGGAATTAGGGTATTCCGGCAGGCTCTTTCTCTCGACGAGGTAGAGCGTGTTCAATATAACGAGTGAAACCTCGCTGACTTCCGTTACTTAGCATCGTGCAAGATTTCAGCCAAATCTGTACCATTTATCTGAACCCAAGGGAGCTGTCAGCTCAAAGAGGGCATCAATTTGGAACGCGCGTACTATCAAATCTGCCTTCCGACGACCCTTTGAGAGAAAAGATCCGAGAGGTGAATACCAGGCAGTGGCCAACGGGCTTCCCCCCGGTGGCGCTCAGCAGAACTTGTGTGAAGATGCAGCGGTGACAAGTATAACGCAAACAAATGCAGAATCTGTTTTTAAAGATCCCACGGATGTGCTGGAGGTGTGGTTCTCGGGTTGTCACAGTGGTTGGCTCAAGCTCTGCAAACTCGCTTCCATCGATTACTAAAGCTTCTTCCAGATATCGGTGGTGGAAGTGTTCGGGACGACGTCAAGGTTTCCCTGGCACAGATCACATTGCATTGGATGGTAGAGCAGGTCATAGAGTCAGACTGTGGGATCCTTTTCGACAACGAGGAACTCGCACGCATAGGTTTCAAATTCCCCTCACCTTCCCCCCAGCCACCAGTGGTCAGTGATCAGACATTGCCAGGTTCCCTCGTCGAGGGTGACGCCACAGACTCTACTGGTCCTGCTGTTACGCATCAAGTGCCCAGCAAAGCCAAGAGTCAACCTATTCCGGTTTCTGAAACCTACCCTGAGCATGCAGACGCCATTGCACCATTATTCGATGAGTTGGTGAGAACGAAGCTATGGTGGTTGTTGGAAATTGTGCCATCGTCCAACGCCTGGCAGGACCGCAAAGGGGTATGGCACATCCAGTGGAGGTGAGCGTGCGAATGTCGCTTCATCGAGCTTGTTTGACGAAACCAATCGAATCCCAGGATTAACTTTGGCAGGGGACGCTCGATTCCGTTCAAAAAACCAAAGTTTCATCACACCGTAAAAGAGAGAATGGACCACGAACCGCTCAAGTACAAGCCACGCGCAACTTGGGACCACGATGAGATTTACGTTTGATCACTCGCTTCGAAACGTTGAAGCAGCTGCGGTATTTTATAGCACCTATATGACTTCTTCACCATGCTCTCAATTTAACGACCATTCACGTTCGCGTTCAGACAGATATCTTTATTGTTGTACCTTTGTGGATAATCTTTGTTTTGTAGCGATATACGTAATTTTCTACAATGATGTGGGCGGGAGAATCAGAGATCGACTACCGCATATATATGGTTCGGGGATACGACTTGCCGCATGTTAGTGATGAGGACACTGCCTTGCTACCGTTATAGTCTAGTACTCGTAGTTGTTCGCAGGACCTGTGTCACGCCGTCGCTTGCCGATAAAGCGTGGCAATATATTCAGTGACATGCTGTATACATGCATATTCTGATAGTACAGCCCTCCTCTAACCCTAACGCCACTCTGAAGTTATCAGCGCTCAGCGCCGGCACGTACGTGAGGCGAAGTATGATTGCTGTTCTCCATTCCGACGGATGCAAGTGATCGACACTGTCACACCCCGCTCCAGAGGTGGTTGAACTGCACTAGTAAGAATTGAAGCATCCCGTGTACAAATGCATTTACCTGAGAGAAATGAGATGGCTGATAAATGCTTGACTTCTCTATAATACAAGAACATGAACGGACTGAGATAATGATGTGCAAGGAAGTAGCAAGTGGCAGCTGGTATGATCTAAAAGAACAACTTCCTCAACGAAAAAGGGACATAAGTTATGAGAAGCCAGCTCAAAACGTGTTCGCCCACGTCTCCAGATCAAAATTCGACACTCGTGCTTGTTCTACCCACGGATGTTTCTGTAGGCGGCTTCTCGTTAGTATAGTGGATATTCTGGGATGTTGGGACGTACCATCAATTCCTTGGGTGTCTTTCGAGCATCAGGGTCTTTAAGCAAACAGCTGTCCACAAAGTCTTCCGCTTCCTTGGAGAATCGTCCTTCGGGTGTCAGCCGAGGAGCAGGTTCGTTTACGATATGTTGAAGTAGCTCAAGAATACTCATCATCATGCCCCCTCCTTGTAGGCTGACACCTTTGGATTTCCGTCTGTCCTTTTTGAGATTCCTATCTTTGTCCCTTTTGATCGGTAAAGTCATGGTACTCGGTGAAAGGGTCCCTTCCAAGTCCGAGAGATCAGAGTCGTCAGGGTTGGATTCTGAGAAGGGGAAGCGGCCCAGTGCTAGCTCGATCAGCGAGATTCCAAGTGACCAAACGTCGGATTTAACGGTATATTGAGCACCTTGTATGCGCTCGGGCTGTACAACATCATGAGGGTGACGCATTTCGCGCGACGGGGGACATACGCTCATGTAGGTTGACGTTCCGACAAACGTGTCTGCGATCGAATTAATGAGTTCCCCCGATACTCCAAAGTCGCATATTTTGATTTGGCCTTGTGAATTACATAGAATATTCGATGGTTTGATGTCTAGTGCATACGCATCAGCACAGATAATCGTGAAGGAGGCAACATGTCTACCGCGGTGAATGATGCGATGCGCATCATAAAGGTATGTCAAACCCTCTAGCACGGCCAGTGCAACATGTTCAACAACTTCGATATCAATGGCTCCAATTTTTTTATAGATGCCGTCGAGAGAACCCTTGTCCATGTACTCCATGCAAATACAGATATTCGGGTCGGACAAGAACGCGCCAAAGAACGAGATGATATACGGGGAGTTGCAATCATGCATGATGTGCAACTCACGCAAAATTTGCTTGCGCACAGATGGCTTGGCATCAATGAGAACGATCTGTGGATGACCGACAATAAGGCGCTAGTATGATCGTGTCCAGAAATGCTGGAAGCGCACCTTCTTGGCCATAATGGTCTTTGTAGGGACGTGCTCGACCTTCTTAACGCTCCCACCATTACCCTGTCCTAGTTCCTGAAGGTCCTTGAGATCCTCATTCCGAAGGTCAAAACGCGTCTCTGCATTCATGTCCAGGTTTGCAAGAGTGTTAGATAGTGTTGTATGGTATGCGTTCCGACGTGCAGATGCGGTGCCTGTCGGAGGCGCAGACGGGGGATCGACACCGACTGCGAGCAGGTTCCCGTCAGCATCGCTCGTCACAGGAGTCTGGCCGAGCTTTGGTGCATTCAGAGTCATGGGTGGCGGCCGTTTCTTCCCCTTTACTGCAGCTGTCGTCACCGGTGCTGCGCGTGTGGGGATCGGTTCAGGCTCTTTCGGCTTGGCGGACGGGTTAACATCGAGCTGGAGAGCCTTGAAATTACGTTTCTTGCGGATGGGAGTTGCCATTGTGATCGACCCAAGAAAGTCCAGTATAGGCGATCGAGTGCACGGACCAGAGGGCGACGATGACGATGTGAGCGGCAGAGAGCAAACTTGAAGAGCCCCCTCTATACGCTCTACTATTACGTAATACAACCACCTCTTCAAGGAAACGTAATTCGTCCAGCCTTGCAGTATCTTCCCTTGGCTGGTTCAGCCACGCCGTGATGCCCATCGCGCTCGGATCACACCATCAATCCACCGAGAATTTTGATATATCAAAAGTGCCCGCACGGTGATGAAGTTATGTAGTGCGGCGCAAAGGTATCAAAGAGCAGTTCCCATCGGCTCGCCTGACTCCGTTTCGTGACTTGCCCTCTCATTCGAGAGATTGGTGTGCTTTTGCTCTTGTTGATGATCATGCTCAGCCACCTCCACGACTGTGTGCACGCTCGGACGAGATTTCGGGGGCGGTGTCTGTGTTGTGAATAACGGACTGCCTTGTTGTTGCACCGCTGTCGGACTAGTGACCGAGTCATTGGACACGACGCTCGCAGTGCTCACGCGCGACAGCGAGAACCTCGGAGCCCGACTCGACCAAAGTGATTGGATGCCAGCACCGAGAGAGCTAAACGCTGCTTTCGTATCTGAGGCGGCCTGTGAGACGCTGATGGGACGCGTGGGTGAAAGCGCGCTTGCTCCCGACTCTCGCGAGGTCTGCCGTGATATGTTAATATCCAGTTTCGTGGAATCTGATGTGGGAGGGCTGGCTTCGGATTTCGTGATCTCGACAGCAGAACCGTAGGGGTTGGAGGTTACATCTTTCATGGAGGGTGAACTGACTGTCCGTTGTTGCCACCGCTCTCGAACACCCTCCACAGCCTTAAAGAAATTAGCCGATCCAGCAGTAATTGTCCGTGAGATAGCCTCGCGCGTTGGCGCCAGCTGTTGTTCTAATTTAAGGTCCTGGATACCTTCAGAAAGCCGGAGGCCAATATCTGAGACCACTGATGGCTTCTCGTTGCAGGGGTGTCTAAAGTAGGGTGAGCATCGAGTGAACCTCAGGATTACGGACTAACCGTGGTTCAACGATATCAAATAACATCGGGTCTGTTGACCGGTCCCAGACTTCATAGGCGTTGGTCTTTGTGAATTCGGCGATCCACATAGTGTTAAAGTCTTCTAACGCGCTCGCATCACCACCTTTGAACGATATAAGTTTCAAAGAGGGCGCGTGTTAAAAACTACCATCTTACCGGTCCCCGCAATGATGGTCCCATTACCCTTTCCTTTCGATAGGAATTCGCGGTATCGCACCGACGCAAGTGCCGCAGATACATACTCCTCGAACTGTTGCCCGCATACGTCATCCTATTCACTCATTCATAGAGGCTGGTCTGACACACCTTTGCCCTCAGATAATCGTCACTGCCCTTGAAACTTTGAAAGGCTCAGTATCACAGATACTCCAGTCTGAGGGAAGAATGACGCACTGCATCACTGCTTTGTTGGGATCGGTATCGTCCCAAGAATCGTTCACGTCCCGGACAATTTCATCGATCCATTTGCGGTCTGCAGGAGTGAGAGAAACTAATCGCTCTAGTCTCGAATTCCGAAACTCGAGTATAGCTGTCTCAGTCTATGAAATGATGCTTAGCGTGAATTGAGCAACAACAAAAGAGCCGTACATTTACTAACAAGTCTATCTCCTTTTGCTGTGTTACGATTGTATTAGTACTTCCACAGAGCCAGCTCTGAGATTCCTTCAAGAGATCGAGTTGCTGCAATGGCAAGTATGGTTGAAAGAAGGCATCCTAAAAACTAACGCTCAGCTAAAACCCTGCCGTGTTATGTGGCTGGACCAACCTTTCCGAATACGTCCAACGGCAGACCGATGTACGCCAGCATACTCTTCCGATCTGAAGTTTTAAGCGAATTAGGTCTGGATAATGTGGGTGCTCGCGCCGCCAACGGAGGGGAGCCACAATCATCTAATGTTTGAAGTAAACCTATATAAGATGAGTAGAAGCTGGATAAGGAAGTGCTAGGCACGGACTGGGTATAAGGGAGATCAACGAATATTGGTAGGTGCACAATCTCTCAACGGGATGTCCATAAAACATAATCTAGAAACTGATAAGCCAAAGTTTGTAACGCATATATGGTGACAACCTTCTTCTGCAGCATAAAAGCCTTCAACATCACTAATGTACGATGCCGGAAAACATGGACAAATTCTCTCCTGCGAAATTAGTCAATGCTGGCGTGAGACATGCACCTAAAAATTTACAAACTGGTCCCTTTTCTCAGAAGGTTAGCGACTATCACAACAAGGCAAGGTTTGGATTACTGCTGACCTATGTATAGGCCACTCTCCGTGAGTTGCGTCCGTAGCGAGATTTCCAGTGAATTTCCAAACTCAACTAGGATTTGCGTATCTGTGAAGTCCCTGTACATCGTGTTAGTGTCTGGCCCTAATAGAGTCAAGAAGACAGGGGTATACCTCTGAGCAAACAGGGCCCTTGTGACGACTCCAAGCCGATCGCTATGTCAACTTTTCAGTGGCGCGTGATTATGTACATTATCCACTGACCGTATTGGGCCAAATACAGGCTTGCTGGCCAAGACGACAACCGCTTTTTGGACGATAGAACGTGTCACATCAACGTCTTTGAACAGTAAAGTTGAGGCAGCGATTTGCCGGTTACATCTGTGAACGCGTTGAACAGTTTTCCAGAGTCTGACGTGGCGACATACGATATCCCAAAGACCGTGGTGGGATTTGAGATATCCGGGACAAGATGGAAATAAGAGTAATCTTCAACAGACTGATGGGGTAAGAATTGGCGTATTTACATGGTAAATGAAACACACCAGATGAGCACCGTCCGGAAGGGCGAGAAAAGGAAGTACTTTGGCGATTTCCTCGTCCTCGAATATGTCACCTTGGCTAAATTCGATCTTGGGACCAACCTAGTGCCAAATCGACATGATGCGGAGATGACATGTACAATAAACCTTACCAGATGGTTGAAGTCTACCAGCGCGATTCCCAGTACCAGAGGACCAGGAGGAGGCTGCAACAGCATTGATTCCGGTCGCGCTTTCCGCGAGTAGATTGACGCGGTGGACGCAAAGGAGTTAACATCGGCGGTACCGGAAGAAGAAGTTGGGGGGTAGGTTACTGGCACGGCCTGTGTCTTTAAGTGTTCCTGTTGTGAAAGGGTAGATGGCACAGCAGAAGTGATGGAGCTTGCTCTGCGAACGTCTGAATCGCTGGCTTCGTCTGTTTCAGAGTTGAAGTCGATTTCAATGGAATCGCTCTGAGAGTCTCTTGCTGAGAAAAAGCCTTGTGCGTGCAATGGAGTGGTAACGTCGCGCGGTGAATGGGGTGGAGAGGAGAGCGGAATTGAACGCTGGGATGCGGTCTCTGCGTCAACATCGCTCCCGTTGTCACTACGATGAACGACGTGGCCCGTGTTCATTTCATTCGCGTCGTCGTGCTCAACGATGTGTGTGGTCGCCATAATGTTACAAGCCCACGTGATGCGGCCAATGGAGCGGGCTGTGAGATTCTGCCAGATCATTAATTGTGCGCTGTAAGTATACCCGCCATGTTCCCCCTCGTCCTCCTCGCCCTTTGTTCCACGGCACTGGCCATACCATTCCCTCTGTCGCTGTTTGGTTGGTACAGACAATCACCATTCGCAAACGTTCAGGTGGATCCTCCCAAGGACGAGATCGGCTGGACCGATCCACGCATCCTCGGGGGCCAATTTATTGATGTAACCTCATTCTTCTTTGCGCGCTGGCCCTTCCTCTGACGCCTCCAAGTTTACGACGCCTAGATACGGGGAACCTTTAAATGCTATCATATCTAATTTATCGGATCCATTCGTCCTCACAGACGAAGGCTTTCGCTGGTACTACAAGTGCGCGCCAGACACCTTTTTCCTTCAACGTGCCTCATGTTCACAAGGTCACTTGGGTTCTCTGAGGAATGCCTTGGGTTGCACTATGGTCATGTTCACAAGGCAGACCTCGGTGACGGAGATGGGAGAAAGTCCGAACACATTCTCGCTCGCCAACATTATTTCCCTCGATGGGGTACCTGTTGGGAAACCTTCGTTGGTAAGCCACAAATTGTAGCGTTTTTAAAAATGCTCGTTTAATACTGTTCCTAGGCGGAAATCATTTCCGCGCTTGGAAACAAAATGGCACAGAAGCTAATACCGGAGCATGGTTCCTCGGGTGCGTCGAGCTAGTTATGCATATCTCCACTCATATATTCACCTCCATCTCTAGGGCGTCAAAGGAACAGGTTTGCTCAATATCAGATGGCTATTTCTACCTTCTGACTAAGTTTCCCTCAGGACTTCTTCAAGCACCATATGATTGTCCCTAATGGATACAACATCGGACGTGACTTTTTAGTCCAGTCGGCCATCTCCGGTAGCTCGTGGAAAGGCATCTCATGGGTAACCGATGTTGAGTGGCGCAAAGGACTTCTTGAGCCAGGCTTCAAAGGTATTCATCGTGCAAGCGTTGGTGTTTCCTTCTACTAACATTCTGCGCAAAGGAATCAACCATGCAATAGCACAAGATGGCCGCATCGCGATCCTCACGGTCCACCGTGTTTAGTGGCTTGCTTTGTTAGGTTTTTGTTCTGACAGTTTTGGAACTGACGGTGTATACCATTTTGTCGTCTCCTATACATGTCACCCAATTCCTCGTTGTATATACCTCGTGGACTGTTTCTTGTTGATTAGATGCTCATACTGCTATATATATTGTATGTTAGAGGTCATTGGACGTCATTGTACGCAAGCGTGGATTGGCAATAACCTTGAGAATATGCTCTTAGGAATGATGAACGAATGTTGGTGTCTATATCAACACACTATGGTATAAAAAATAGTACAGAGATCAGTACAGAGCAAGAAAACTTGGAGGGTATGACGATCGATTGATCCACAACAAGAAGGCGCAAAGAATTACATCCGCCTCAGCCCGAGCACATCAGACATGCTTCCTTGTTTTCAAGAGAACACGCCAATTTAGCCTCCTCCAACTCGCGATCCTTCTGACGCTGGAGGGCTGTAGCGTACTCTGGATCAACCTCCTTCCCTGCCGTTGCCGTGCTCGATGAAGTGTCCAGTGATGAGCCGGAAGCAACAGGGACAGTTGTCCTTGGAGTGCGTACGGGAGAGGGGGATGCAGAAGGCGGTGGAATGTTATGGCTGCCCCGCTCTGGGCCTCGTGCTTGGTTGGATGCCTCAAGCATTTTAGCGGTCTTGAGAGTGCTCTGATCGATCGTGAACTGGATAGCCTGTGCAGCCGGACGCGTGCGCAAGTAGTACATCCCGGTCTTCAACCCCTTCTTCCACCCGTAGAAATGCATGCTCGTAAGCTGACCCAAAGTAGGAGCTTGCAAATGGATGTTCAGACTCTGGCTTTGACATATAAACGCGCCGCGATCTGCAGCCATGTCGATAACTTTCTTCTGGCTAATTTCCCAAACAGTTTTGTAGATTGCTTTGACATCGTCGGGAATGCTGGGGATATTGGCTACAGAGCCATTATGCGCAATTATCATGTTCTTCATCGTATCATTCCAAAGGCCACGTTCGACAAGGTCTCTAAGAAGCCACGGACAAACGATTTGGAATTCTCCAGCGAGGACACGACGAGTGTAGATGTTACTGTTCAACCTTCAGCCTCCAGTTCGCAGAATAAGAAATAGACCAACCTAGTATAGGGTTCAAAACATTCATTAAACCCAAGAATCTGACTTGTTGAGGCTGTAGGCATTGGTGCAAGCAACAACGAGTTTCTAAGTCCATGTTGTGCAATTTTCTCCTTCAGCGATGTCCAATCCCAAAGGTCCGTAGGTGCAACTCCCCAGAGGTCATACTGGAGTTGGCCGTTATCCGCAGGACTGCCACGGAAGGTTTCATACGGACCGTGCTTCTCTGCCAACTCGCAACTCGCCTCAAGAGCTGCATGGTAGATCGTTTCGAAAATTTTCTGGTTCAATTCCCTGGCCTCCACGGAGTCAAAAGGAAGACGAAGGATCATGAAAGCGTCCGCTAGACCCTGAACACCAAGGCCAATGGGGCGATGACGCATGTTAGATTTGCGCGCCTCGGGAATGGGATAGTAGTTAACATCGATAATGCAGTTGAGGTTGTACGTAACGACTTTTGCGACTTCGTGTAATTTTTGGAAGTTGTATCGACCGTTCGTGATGAAGGTAGGGAGAGCGAGAGAGGCAAGGTTACAAACAGCAACCTCGTCGGGGGAAGAATATTCGATGATCTCTGTACACAGATTGGATGACTTGATTGTGCCGAGGTTTTGTTGGTTAGACTTCCCTGGAAAGGGGTGAGTCGGTAACACCGAGCGAGAGGGGTGCACTCACGGTTAGCAGAATCCTTGTACACCATGAAGGGGCCACCAGTCTCAATCTGTGCCTCGAGAATAGCGTACCAAAGTTTCTGCGCAGGAACGGTCCTACGAGCACGGCCTTCTTTTTCATATTTCTCGTACAACGCCTCAAACTCTTCACCCCAGCAGTCAGCCATCCCAGGGGCCTCATTTGGACAGAAAAGAGACCAATCCCCGTTCGCCTCAACGCGTTTCATGCTAGATAACGTCATTCAACTTCGTTCACCTCCAGGGGGAAGTGACTTACAAAAGGTCGGGGATCCAAAGGGCATAGAAAAGGTCGCGGGCGCGAGTCTCTTCCTTGCCATGATTCTTTCTCAGATCAATGAATTCAAAAATATCGTCGTGCCAAGGCTCCAAGTAAATCGCAAAAGCGCCAGGACGCTTGTTCCCCCCTTGATCAACATAGCGCGCCGTCGCATCATATGCACGGAGCATTGGAACTATGCCATTTGAGTA